>LNAC01001851.1:112219-126009 GCA_002007465.1 Ailurus styani
TTTTTTTTTTTAAGATTTTATTTATTTATTTGACACAGAGAGAGAGAGATCACAAGTAGGCAGAGAGGCAGGCAGAGAGACAGGGAGAGGAGGAAGCAGGCTCCCTGCTGAGCAGAGAGCCCGATGCAGGCCTCGATCCCAGGACGCTGAGATCATTACCTGAGCCGAAAGCAGAGGCTTTAACCCACTGAGCCACCCAGGCGCCTAAGATTAAAAGCTTTTGCACAGCAAAGGAAACAGTCAACAAAAACAAAAGAAAACTGAGAGAATGGGAGAAGATATTTGCAAATGACATACAGGGTAAAGGTCTTGTACCCGAAATCTATAAAGAACTTCTCAAATTCAACACCCATAGAACAAATAACCCAGTCAATGGGCAGAGGACATGAACAGATATTTCTGCAAAGAAGATATTCAAATGGCCAACAGACACATGAGAAAGTGCTCAACATCACTCGGCATCACTACTAATTGGATACATTGTTAGGAGGTGCTTCCACTAAAAATCTGTACTCTCTCAGAAAACCCATTGTTAACATGCAATGAATAAATTAATCAGAACTATTTGTGCCCACCAGCAGGTCTCTGTGATTATATTGTAGCCCACAAATACCAGGGATACCACAGTTAAATACCACAGGAAAGAAAAATATTGACTAACACTACATAAAAGATGGGGCCTATTTAATTGTTTCTGAGTCATGTAATCTTTGTTAACTTCTGTTCAGCTCCTAAGGGCTTAGACTATTGTGAATGCTCAGTAAATATTTATTGGATCAAGCAATGTCTTCTTATCAGGAAGTCTGAACACCTCTCTCTCTCTCTCTCTCTCTCTCTTTCTCTCTCTCTCTCTCTCTTTTTACCATGAAGCAGTTTAAGGAGAGATGGAATCTGAGAAAAGTCACACATAAGAAAGAGAGAATATTGAGTAACTATAGCTGGCACTTGCAAAATGTGTATCAGAAGAAAAAGAACCCCTTCAATTTATTTAATTATTTTTTTTTTATTCTTTGCCCCAGGGTTACAGGTCTGTGAATCATCCGGCTAACATCTTTCACAACATTTACCAAAGCACAAACCCTCCCCAATGTCCATAACCCATCCACCCTATCCCTACCCTCCCACCCCCCAGTAACCCTCAGCTTGTTTTGTGAGATTAAGAGTCTCTTATGGTTTGTCTCCTTCCCCATCCCATCTTGTTTCATTATTTTTCCCTCCCTACCACCCACGACCCCCCACCCTGACTCTCAAGTTCCCCATATCAGAGAAATCATATGATAATTGTCTTTCTCTGATTGACTTATTTCGCTCAGCATAATACCCTCCAGTTCCATCCACGTCAATACCACCCTGAACGCACCTGATCTCGTCTGATCTCGGAAGCTAAGCAGGGTGGGGCCTGGTTAGTACTCGGATGGAAACCCTTCAATTTTGAGAAAATTTCTGTAAGGAATAAGTAAAACTTCATGCATATAATACATGCGGACCACACCTCAAGTCGATCATAGTGAGTATAAGGTTTAATAACTAACTATATCTACAGTGCCATGCTCTGTGCTAGGTGCAGGGATCTCCTTAACTGTAGTAAAAAGCCCTCCCCCCCATACACACGAAGGACTATTTTAATTGCAATTCTCATTTCACAGAGACCTCTGTCAAATGTTGCAGGAACATCACCAAAAGTTGCAATGGATTCTAAGAGGGCAAGCACTGGGATATTTCACTTGGCCATGTTTAGCTAAGACTTTCACCAGTGGCTTACAGAAAAAAAAAAGACAACAACGACAACTGGCTTTGAATCTCAAGAAAGCAATGGCTCTTTAGCATCTAGTATTCTGATAGATAACTACCTGAATAAGGTTACACCGATTTTTAATTTCAGGAACTATATTGGTACCCAGAATATTCAGGTCACACAGAGAGTAATCATGAAATAAAATACTTAGGATTATGGACTCCAGGACAAGTATACAGTAAATGGGTTAAAAGTCTGCTTCTGTTACTTAAAAGCTGAATACTTTTTTTTTAATTTTTAAAATTCTTTTTAATTTTATTTTTATTCTTTGCCCAAGGGGTACAGGTCTGTGAATCATCAGGCTTACATCTTTCACAGCATTCACCAAAGCACAAACCCTCCCCAAAGTCCATAACCCATCCACCCTATCCCTACCCTCCCACCACCCAGTAACCCTTAGTTTGTTTTGTGAGATTAGGAGTCTCTTATGGTTTGTCTCCTTCCCCATCCCATAAAGCTGAGTACTTTTAAGCAAATCAATGATCCTTGCTATCCCTGTATTTCCTCCTCAGTAAAATAAGGAAAATAAATAGCCATTTCACAGGTCTATTTGGAGCATTAAGTGAGTTAGTACATGGGAACTTAGAACAGTGCTTGACAGATGCCCAGTGTTTGGTGAATCCTGATTACCATTCTCATTATGACTGTGGAACACACTGAGAGAATTCTGTACCAATAAAGCACAGCCCCTCTGGCATGCATGAAGCTCTGATGACAGTGAGTATATATTATCACCAATGGGAATAAAGGTTTCCATTGTGTGGTGGGTCTCGGGAACTCAAACTAGATCAAAAGCATATCAAGAACTACATAAAAACATCACCTATTCTGACTTAGAAAAACATCACTTTTAAATCTGTTCCAAATGAATTTATTAATTGGCACTAAGTTTTGGAGAATTTGTATGTGTACAGCACCTATGGCAGGAAATACAGGCACCTCAATACCTGAGTCTCCAGTGACCTCCAATAGAAATTATATTTCAAGCCTGCTTTGAGTAGTTTACATTCAACCATGGAGATGGGGGTCTGGTTGGATTCCTTCGCAATCTCTTAAACTTAGCCTTTCAATCAGATGAGAACTTAAAGACTTGTTCAACTGGGGCATCTGGGTGGCTCAGTCCTTGGAGCTCTTGATTTCAACTCAGATCA
Source organism: Ailurus styani (assembly GCA_002007465.1). Lineage (NCBI taxonomy): Eukaryota > Metazoa > Chordata > Mammalia > Carnivora > Ailuridae > Ailurus > Ailurus styani. Next base: position 115,166 of record LNAC01001851.1, read on the forward strand.
AGACCTCAGGGTCATGTGATTGAGCCCTGTGTCTGGCTCTATGCTGGCCATGGAGCCTGCTTAAGAATCCCTCTCTCCCTCTCCCTCTGCCCTCCCAAGAAAGACTGGTTCAAAGAACTCAACTGAAAGACAAGGAAACAGAGATTCAAAGGGAAAAATAAGAATGGCTGCTGCAAAGTCATCTGGTGGGTTAATGCAGAAATGAGAACAGAAAGAAGCTGACAAGCTTGAGGTTCTTTAGATCACCCCACACTACCATTAATTATTCTCTCCTATCACTTCCACATTCTTGCTATTAAAAGTGCTTCAACAGCAAATTTGATAAATATAGGATTATTACTGAACCTTTTTTTAGTTCTTACTCTCTGGCCACAAGAGTAAAGTTTGGATACATTGATCATTCTGATTCACATTAAGAAGGGTATGTTAATTTTAGGTGTAAGCATCTACCTTCCTCTTAACAATATGATTTTTGTTAAACTTACATTGATTATTAGCTTTTACAAATATAATTCATTCAATAATCTAATAAAAATAAGGATGTATTTAAGCCAATATATAAATATCAGCAGGAAGTCCCAATCATGCTAAATTAGGATCATGCATTAATCTTTTTTAGTTTGGCTTTATACAGTGTACTGGACATGATCATTGCACAAAATAAAAACAAATGCTTACATTTGACCTGTGACTTACACTTTATAAAAACACACATGATCAGAGACATAATTGTGCAATTTTTCAGCTGTACTCATCCAGCCATCCATCTAGATTTCATGTTAACCTCTTTTTCTCCATACTGACATTTATTTTCATCCGGATTATTTTTATTAATTGTACACAAGTAAACTTTGGTCTCAATTCCATACACTTTATGGTACATGTTTGTGTGTTTAGAAACATGTACCCTGTGGCAGAACAGAAAAGATATCATTTTTACTAACTGCTACCGGCCCTTTTTCCATCCCCTGAACAGGAGAACAAAAGTAATTTTAAAAAATAAAATAATTAAGGGGTGCCTGGGTGGCTCAGTCGTTAAGTGTCTGCCTTCAGCTCAGGTCATGATCTCAGGGTCCTGCTATTAAGTGCAGCATTGGGCTCCCTGCTCAGTGGAANGGTGGGAAGCCTGCCTTTCCTTCTCCCACTTCCCCTGCTTGTGTTCACTTTCTCGTTGTGTCTCTTTCTGTCAAATAAATAAAATCTTTTAAAAAAGAGAGAGCTCTTAATGTTTAAAAATTAATAATAGTTCGTCTGCCGTCCCATTTACCCCAATTCACTTTTCTGGGCTTTCACAGGAAGCCTCTGGAGGATATAATCTACCAAAATGAGGAAGAAAAAAATAGGAAGTTCCAATAGTCATAAAAAAGAAGATTCAATACAATGAAGATAGATAAAAGAATATCTGGGAAGGTGGGTGCGTGATAGGTGGTGATGGTGGTGATGAAAAATTCCAGGATATAGCTGTGCCTCAGATTCAGAGACTATATTCTAGGGTAAAGAAGTGAGATGAAAGATTCCAGGGAAGAGATCTCCAAGAAGAAAATGAGAAGAGAAAAAGGAAGAAAGGAAAGGAGAAGAGAGGGAGGGATGGTATGTGGTATATTTGAATTAAGATAAAACTTACAATCCATCTGAAAGTCTGGGGAAAGTGTAAAAATAAAATTTCTAAATGAAAACAAAAACAAAAACNCTTTCCATAGTTTGGCTATTGTGGACATTGCTGCTATAAACATTCGGGTGCATGTGCCCCTAAGGGTCACTACATTTGTATCCTTAGAGTAAATACCCAGTAGTGTAATCGCTGGGTCGTAGGGTAGCTCTATTTTCAACTTTTGAGGAACCTCCATACTGTTTTCCAGAGTGGCTGCACCAGCTTGCATTCCCACCAATATTGTAGAAGCGTTCCCATTTCTCCACATCCCTGCCAACATCTGTCATTTCCTGACTTTTTGATTTTAGCCATTCTGACTGGTGTGAGGTGGTATCTCACTGTGGTTTTGATTTGTATTTCTCTGATGCCGAGTGATTCTGAACACTTTCTCATGTGTCTGTTGGCCATTTGGATGTCTTCTTTGCAGAATTGTCTGTTCATGTCTTCTGCCCATTTCTTGAGTGGGAATAAAAAAATAAAAACAAACAAAATGATAAAACTTACAATCCACCTGAAAGTCTGGGGAATGGGTAAAAATAAAATTTCTAGATGAAAACAAAAAAACCCAAAAAATAAAAAATAATATGTAATAATAATAAAATAAGATAATTAAGCATTTCAGCATATACTAAAGAGCATTAGCTTGTGTAACATAGATGTTTTCCTTATAGATCATGTGACTCATAATGCTTTCTCCAATTTTAAAGGTCACATCAACAGAGGTTCAGAAAGCTCATCCAAGAACATGTCAATGTGAGCTTGGGTTAGTCTTTCCTTTTATATTAGGGGGGTCACACCAGTACATTTACTTGGATCTGCTGTGAGACTTTTGTTTTCTTCTCTCCCAGGTTTTCTGAAGGAACAGAGTTAGGCTTCTAGAAGAATTTTTCATGGAAGTCCATGGCATGTGAAAAGAGTTTTCCCTTCTGCTCCTTATTAGACAGAAAAAAAGAAAAAAGAAAAAGAGATAGTCACTGTATAAATGTTGTCAGTCTTTTTTTTCATGTCTCTTTTGCACCAGGCAATGCTCGAAGTGGCTTGGATGATAGGCATTTTTACTTCTATACCTTCCTTGTGTGAGGAAACCCAACCAAGTTCAAAATCAAGGCCAGTGTTTTTTCTTGATTCCTTCGTATGTATGTGGTAGTGGTTGTCCAAATAGTGAACTATTTAATGCTCTGAATTCTTTCTATATAAGTCAACAGGTCAAAGGAAGACACTCCATATATTCTTCTTCTGAGGTCTTTAGAATACATATCTGGTTCTATGTATATGCTTACTTATTTAGGGTTAGGTGGATGGAATCTTCACAAGGTCACAGGTCAAATATAAGCATTCCAATCCCTTTGCTGGAGTACACGTCATTGTAAAATGGACTTACAAGTTTTCACAGACACTGGGTTTATGGAATTACAGTATGATGTTTCAATAGTATAGAAATATTAGAACTTGGGTGTAGAGGGACTTCCAGTTTCCTGTCTGATATGGTCCTCTGACAACCAAGCCAAAGATATCTGAATAAATGGAAAGATCTTCCCTGTTCTTGGATGAGAAGAATCAATATTGTTGTCAGTTCTTCCCAAATTGATGTGTAGATTCCACAAATTCCCAGTCAAGATGGCAGTGAGTTATTTTGTGGATGGCAACCAAGTAATTCTAAAGTTTAGATGAAAAGGTAAAAGACCTAAAATAGTCAACCCAATATTGAAGAAGAAGAACCAACTGAAACGAATGACACTCTCTAAATTCAAGAATTGCTATAAGACTACAATAAGCACAATAGCGCAGTCTTGGCCAAAGAACAGACAAATATACCAATGGGACAGAATAGAGAGCCCTGACATAGGTGCACACAAGTAGAATAAACATATCTTTGACAAAGAAACAAGGCAATTTTCATGAAGAATAATTATTCTTTTCAGTTATCAGTGCTGGAATAACTAGACACCCACGTGCCCAAAACACAGATTTTATATCCTTTTGCAAAACTTAATTCAGAATGGATCATAGACCTAACTGTATAATGAAAATTTACAATTTCTATAAAATAAGATAAAATCTAGGTAACCCTGGCCTCAGTAATGACTTGCAAGACACAACACAAAAAGCATAATCCATAAAGAAAAAAATAATACTTTAGATTTTATTAACATTAAAAAATTCTATGCTACAAAAGCAACTCACAAGGAAATAAAAAAACAAGCCACACAGTGGGAGAAAATATTTACATAACACATTAAATAAAGGACTTGTATCCTAAATATACAAAGAACCCTCAAAACTAAACAACAAGAAAACAAACAACTCAATTTAAAAGTGGGAAAAGATATGGACACCTCACCAAAGATATATGGATGGCAAATAAGTATATGAATGGATGCTCAACATTGCATGTCATTAGGGAATTGTGAAATAAATATCAGTANGGATAAGATAGGACTACACAGCTATCTCACCCATTATAATCCCCAAATCTTGAACAGGTGCAGCACCAAGTGCTGGTCAGGACGTGGAGCAACAGGAACTTTTATTCACTGCTAATGGCAATACAAAATTGTAGTCATTTTGGAAGAGGAAGATAGTTCACCAGCTTCTTACAAAGCTAAATATAGTCTTGTCATCCAATCCAGAAATCACACACCTTGATATTTATCCAAAAGAATTGAAACTTATGGCTACCCATAGTCTTCATACAAATGTTTACCATACCTTTATTCAGAGATGCCAGATATAAGAAGCAATGAAGATGCCCTTTGGTGGGTGAGCAGGGAAGAAAANCAAGGAAGAAAAACTACAGTACATCCATACAATGGAATATCATCAGCAACACAAAGATGAAATATCAAGCCACAAAAAAATATCTTGGGTCCCTTAAGTGCATATTGCTAAGCTAAAGAAACAAAACTGCATGATTTTAACCATATCACTTTCAGGAAAAAGGAAAAATTTGGGCATAGTGGATTCAGAGAGGGGAGGGGGAATGAACAGGTTGAGCACAGGGGATTTTTCAGGCAGTGAAAACTATATAAATCATACTATTTATATGACAATAGTGATAGGTACAAGACACTATGCATTTGTGAACATCCATAGTACTGTACAATACAAAGAGTGAACTCTAATATAAATTATGTACGTTAGTGAATAATAATATATCAATATTGGTACATCAATTGTAGCAAACGTGTCACATTAATCCAAGATGTTTGTAATAGGGGAAACCACATGCAAGATCAAGAAGGGAGTATGGGACCTTTATCCTTCCTGCTCAATTTTTCTGTAATCTTAAAACTGCCCTAAAAGTAAAATATGTTCCTTTTAAAAGTCAAGTGTACAACTACAAGAAAATTCTATAACATGTAATTCTGAAAATCTTTNAACTTGTGGTTTGTTTTAATATCAAGCTTTTGTAGATTTGTGGTGGACAGCATCTTTATTAACATACTAAATTCAACCATGACAAGCATTCATCACAGCTTGATTGTGATCTGCAAATGCAGAATGTATCTTTTGCTATTTGCTATATTGTTCATTGATTCATTTTTTGAGGTATAAAAATGAATTCACCTTCTTATAGTTTATATATATATATATATATATATATATATATATATATATATATATATATATATCAACATATCTTCACACTCTATATAAATTGATCATGGGACATATGTGAGAATCCTTAAATACCTCTCGTGGGACACCTGGGTGGCTCAGTTGGTTAACCGACTGCCTTCAGCTCAGGTCACGATCTCCAAACCAGAAAAAATTAATAGATGGTTCTCCCTAGGCTGGCTAAGCCCTATCCTGGTAACAAAAACCCCTACTGGAATTCAAATATATCCTGAATTCTGTAGATTATTGGCCTCCACTGGGGCGATTTTCTTTTAAAGAGGGAACCTGATCATGTGGATGTAGTTACTGCCTGTGTGGGTCCACCATATGCTCTGTTAATCCAAGCTTCCAGAAGACTAAACATAAAAAAGGATAACCATACTTACCATGTCTATTGTAATAAATGTACTTTAACTAATTGTATAGATCCAACTGTTGGACCAACTGTTATTGTACTTATACATCAACCTCCCTATGTTGTATTGCCAGTTGAATTGAATGGTCAATGGTATGAGGACCCAGGAATATATGCTATACAATTAATAGATCAAGCTTTAAGTTGGCCTAAGAGCTTTGTTGCAGCATTAATTCTAGGAATAACTGCTCTAATAGCTATTATAAGTTCTTTTGCTTTATCTACCACTGCTTTAGTTCAAGAAATACATACTACTAACCATGTTGATTCCCTAAGTTGAAATGTATCAACTGCTTTATATATACAAGATTAGATAGATAAAAAATTTGAAGCTCGCTTAAACGCTCTTGAAGAAGCTGTTCTGTATATTGGTAATCAGATTCAAAATCTAAACACACGCTTAACTACCAAATGTCATGGACAATGTAAGTGGATCGGTGTAACTCCACATCTTTATAATTTGTTGGAAATGCCATGGGAAAGAGTTAAGAACCATCTCTTAGGACTTTGGGAAAATAATGATGTTTCACTAGACCTAACTAATCTTCAAGATAAAATTAAAGAGATTAGTGAATCCCATGTTTCTATAACCTCAGCCTCTGATGTGGCCACCTCTTTCTTGGCAACCCTGCAACATTATACCTCTACTACTGCCTGGTTCCCCTCCTTAATCAACTTAGGAATTTCTGTATGAATTAGTGTTTCCCTTCTATTTCTCTTCCCAGTCATCGTCAAATTGCTAAGCAGAGGAATCAGACAAACATACCTGGAATTGAAGACTTTACAATTAAAAGCAAAAAATAAAAAAGGGGGAGATGGTGTGGACCCAACTACTCATGCTGTGTGACTAAGTCCACATATGGGGGATGATCCTGAAGGTCAGGAGACTCCATAGCTGGCTCATACTACTTCCTTCCTTTGTGTTTTGGTTTTCTTAGTAATTATGGGAATTGTCCATGGGCTTCACAATGGAGTGACTACAAATCTTGCTTACGCTCACTCCAGTAAGCTCAATGAAACTGCTTCCAAGAATTCAGCAAATATAATTAAACCTAATATTACTCAATGTCCACCTACTTGTAATGCAAAGAACATGAGTGCCATGGAGTTCATGATGTGTCCTTATGGGAAAGAATTAAGAGAATACCCCCCTCCCCATACTGCCTATGGAGTCAGGAGAGGAGACATAAGAATAGGGACTTATGGAGTAAGTATTTTAAGAGAATAGGTTGCGATTACTTCGTACTACCTAATGACATACATTAGCTTACTTTGTATTGTTCACTTAATGTTATACGTCAAACTTCGTCTGTCACTTCTTGCTCATGCGGTAAATTGTTATGCTTTGTAGGAAATCATTAAGACTTTGGTTAATCATATTCAGAGAAATTGAAAGGGGCTATAATCATTACCTAATAGGTGATCTCAGTGATTGCAACAAAATGTAAAAAATAAAATCGTATACTTGATGAAATGGAAAAATAAGGAAATGTAAAACATATAAATAAAGTCCCTCCATGCCAATCAGGAGGAGATGCCTAAAACCCATACCTGTGTGTGAGCCTCCTCATTCGCCAACGCCGTCCTTTCCTTCTTGTACCCATCCCCTCTGGAGCTGGACTCCGGCACCAAGCCACCCAGGCGCCCCAAGCATCCAACTCTTGATTTCAACTCAGGTCATGATCTCAAGGTTGTGATATCGAGCCCTGCATCAGCCTCCATGCTGAGTGCAGAGCCCGTTTGTGATTCTCACTCTTCCTCTCTCTCTGCCCCTCCCCACTCACACACTCTCTCAAAAAAATTATATATATACATAATATATTGAATAATACATATACACCTCATATATATTGCTATGGGTTGAATTGTATACCCCAAAAAGATAAGTTGAAGTCCTAACTCCTCCCAATACCTATTAATGCAATATTATTTGATTAAGTTGAGTTCCTTAGGGTGGGTTGTAATCCATTACGATTGGTATCCTTACAAGGAAAAGATAATTCCCAGGTAAGACAGAGACACCTGGGGAAAAGGCCTTTTGACAACAACTAAGGAAAAGATTGCAGCTAATTCTCCAGTTACAGCTTTTGATTTTTGGTGGATCTTTGTTGTTCTTTATCACTCCAGAAAAGAGTAGTTTCCTTTTGGAAAAGTGGCAGTAACTATTTTTAACAGCTCATGGCTACTTTTTCTCCAGTTCTGCACAATTCTCTTCATCAAGTCAGTTTTCTTAGTCTCCTAGGTAAAGTGGGTGTCAGTGGATTTCTGGGTCTGAGTTCCCAATAAAGAAAGAGAGCAGTGCTGCAAATAGGTGGTGTAGACAGTGATGATGACACTCATCAAAGACTTGGTTATTCCTCCTCATTTCTCAGATACACTGGGGAGCCTTAGACTACTTTCTGCCATTGGGTTGTGGGTAGAAGTGACATGGGTCACTTTTAGGTGGAAATATTTATAAACTGGCAAGGGACTCCACAGATGCCTCTTCTGCCTTGGCAACTGAGGAGGCCCCATTTTCAAGATAATGAAGCTAGAAGATGCCAGAATCTTTCAACCCACATCTCTGAATGTACACCTCTGCTGGTAACAGACAAGCAGTCTAGGTGAAAAAAGTCTTTGTTGTGATTAAGGAACTAAAATCTGCGAGATGATTTTTTTAAAAGAATTTATTTATTTATTTATTTAACAGGGAGAGAGAGAGAGCATGCACAACAGGCAGAGCATTAAGCAGACAAGACAGAGAAGTAGGCTCCCTGCTGAGCAGAGAGCCCAGAGCAGAACTTGATCCTAGGACCCTGAGATCATGACCTGAGTTGAAGGCAGACACTCAATGGGCTGAGCCACTCAGGCACCCTTGTGAAATGATTTTTAACTTAAGCATGACCTAACCTATCCTGACATACAAGAATACCAGGCATAATTTTACTCAATTAGGAAATCATATAAAATTAAAACTTTATTTTTGAAGGTGAAGATCAATAAAAGTGTATAAATAACTAGTTGAGTAAAACAATAAGTTTATTTTTCTTTTTCTTTATTATGTTATGTTCAAAAGGCAAGCTAAAAAAAGTGTTGGAGAGCATTAGGCAGCAAATTATAATGCAATAGGAGAATCAGGGAAGGCTTCACAAATGAGTTAGCATGTGAGTTTAATTTCAAAACTTAAGATAATATTTCACTTTACATTTAAATGTAAGAGGCTCAGAAGTGCCCCCCAATTATTTATTTTGTATCAGCACAAAGGTCAATCCTCGAGTCTTCTTACAGACTTTCTCTGAAACAGCCCCCCATTTTTTTAGAAAATATGGTAAGAATCTGCTTATTTAAATGACCCTCTGTAATTCTTAAAGATGACAGGAAAGGGGAGGAAACAGCTATTTGAAGAAAGTCCTTAGTGAGTTTGAAAACTGACCTTAGATGTTTTTTTCTTAGGGTTTCCTAGAGTCCGATATTCTGACAGTTCATTTCAACTAATTGCTGAGTTATTAAAGAAAAAAATATGAGTAAATATATTTAGACAGCATACACAAATGTAAGAGCCACTCCTCAGGAAATGGGGATAGTCTTTAAAATCATTTCTGCTCATATTGGTTATTTATTATTTTCTTTCAGAAACTGTCTAAAAGGTTTAGTGCACTGGATCTATATTCAGTTTCAATAAATGGGCTCCTGCAATGGGATACAGTCCATGAAACTGCTCCAGTAATTTTCTATCATATGTAAATGCCAATTTTGTCACAATTGTCTTTTCAGGAGAGCTATTTTTTGCTCATCAGAAAAGACTATCCTTTGAATGGAAGAAATTGGCAGAGGCTTTTGATATTAAGTACCTGTTCCTGTATAAAATTTTCCCAGCTAACATTTCTGAAAACATTTTATGTGTACTTTTGGTAATCCATATTAAAATATTTAAATGTGGTCTTTTTTTTACATTTTTAGTTATATCACAAAATTTACCACCAATTTTAAAAAATATATTTATAACATGAAGGTATAAGATAGCTTGTTAATATATTTAAAAAACTAATAACCTCATAGACTGAGTAGATCCAGACCTCACATTCTCAAGGCAGGCTTGGGAAATTTCTGGAGTCCCTATAGACTTTGTGGCTCAGACTGACTGCATGACAATCTGTATTTGGGACCCAATGAAAGCCTGTTTAGGTTGTACCCTACACAAAAACACCTCACTGAAAGAAAGAGTAGGGACTGAAATCTAGTTCACTCTGTTCAGCAAGCCTTGTGTCCCAATTAGCTGTAGTAGATGAGAGGAAGGCACACTTTGCACAGAAAACCATAGATTCAACTAATTATATGAGTTCCCAAGTCTGAGCCTTCCTGGGAACAAAACTTTTCCTAAATTGTACACTAACTCGATATCGTCAGTAGTGACCTCCTCTTTATCTTTAGATCTGAAAGTTCCCATAATTGTTTACAAGTGTGACACAGTAGTGAACCCCTTCAAACCTTGGGTTAGAAGGGAATTTTCCAAACCAGACCAAGACTAACGAACAAACAAGACATAAAAATAAACAAATGAACCCAAAAGACCCCACACAAACAAACGAACAAAAGCCCAGAGTAAACAGGCACATCTGTTACAGTGAATAAACATTTAAGTACTAGAACCTAAACTCTAGAACCATAAAAATATGTACAATGAATAACATCAGGATATTAATGAGTGAGTTTGATAGTAGAATGTATGCAGCTAAAGTGAGAATTAATGAACTAGAAAACAATTCAGTAGGAAATATTCAGACTAATGCATAGAGAAAAAAGAGAAAAGAAGAGAAAATACTGAAAAATGCATAAAATTATGTGCAGGTTATGTTGAAAAGTNAAAAAGTCTAACCTGCATTTTCAGGGTTGTATAAGGAGAGAAGAGAATGAGCTAGAAGCAATGCCTGGAGATACTGACTTGTGAGAGATGTCAAGTTACATATTCCAAAAGCACATTTCACTAAAATTCTATACCCCGCAAAAACGGTCCTTCGAAAATGAAAGAGGATATTTTCAGAAAAGAGAAAACAGAATATAATATTGGCAAACCCACAGAAAAAGTCATCCTAAAGTGGTTGATTTCAGGCAAAAGGGTAATGAACCTAAGTGGAAACCAAAATGGAAGAAAGAACAAAAGGGTAGACATTTTGGTCAATC
>LNAC01001852.1:1149-42339 GCA_002007465.1 Ailurus styani
TGATTGCCAGTACTATGTTAAATAACAATAGTGAGGATGGACACCCTTGTTTCGTTCCTGATGTTAGGGGGAAAGCTTTCAGATTTTACCCACTACGGGCCATATTAGCTGCGAGTCTTATGTGTATGGCATTTATTATCTTGAGGTATTTTCCATCTACCTTACTTTGTTGAGTGTTCTTATCAACAAGGGATGCCGTGTTTTATCAAATGCTTTTTCTGCTTCTATTGAGAGGATCATATAGTCTTATCCTTTCTTTTATTAATATGGTGTATCACATGGATTGATTTGCAAATATTGATCCACTCTGAATCCCAGGAGTAAATCCCACTTTATCATGGTGAATAAGTTTTTAATGTATTGTTGGATTCAGTTTACTAGTTAGTTGTTGAGTATTTTTGCTTCCATGTTCATCATGTATAGTGGCCTGAAATTCTCCTTTTAATGGAGTCTTCGTCTGGTTTTGGAATCAAGGTAATGCTGGATTTGTTGAATGAGTTTTGAAATTTCCCTTCCGTTTCTGTTTTTTTGAAACAGTTTGAGAAGAATAGATATTAACTCTTCTTTAAATGTTTGGTGGAATACCCCCTGGGAAGTCATTTGGCCCTGAACTTTTGTTTCTTGGGAGATTTTTGATTACTGATTAAATTTTTTTGTTGGTTATGCATCTGTTCAAATTTTCTTTTTCTTTTTCTTTTACTTTCAGTTTTGTTAGTTTGTATGTTTTTAGGAATTTATCCAATTCTTCTAGTTTGGCATATGATTTTTCATAATATTCACTTAGAGTTATTTGTATTTCTGTGGTGTGGGTTGTACTCTCTCCCCTTTCATTTGTAATTTTATCTATTTAGGTCCTTTCTTTTCTTTTTGGTATGTCTGAGTAAGTGTTTATCAATTTTATTAATTCTTTTGAAGAACCAACTCTCAGTTTCTTTGATGTTCTGGGTTTTGTTTGTTTGTTTCTATATCATTTATTTCTGCTTTAATCTTTATTCTTTCTCTTACGCTATGTTTATCATTTATTTGTTGTTCCTTTTCTAGCTCCATTTGATGTATGGTTAGATTGTGTATTTGAGTCTTTTCTTACTTCTTGAGGTAGGCCTGTATTGTTATATACTTCCCTCTTATGACTGCCCTTGCTGCATCCCAGGATACACTAATTTCTGATTGAGAGACAGAGAGTGATCTGATTATATTTCTGTCATATTTGATGGTAATTTTAAAATATGTTTATGTATATATTATAATTAAATTGTTATAGTAATATATTAAATACATTATGCATGATGTGTTAGTGAAGCTATTGATGGCCTTCCATATTTCAAGCCTGTTGCTAACCATTGAGGAGCCAAAAGCAACTAAAGCAGAGTCACTGGTTAGTGGTCCTGTCTTGTCCATAAGAGGAGAGATACCTAGACACACAAAAGAAGAAATATTCATAAGTCAGTTCAAGAAGGCCTTTAAAGGCCAAACTAAAAAAAAAGGGGGGGGAGACTTTATCCTACGGGACAATGGGAAGGCATTAATAAATGATAGTTAGAGTAGTGATGTGGCCAGGTTTGTGTACATCATAAAGACCATTTTTTTGTAGGAAAGATGACATAATGGAATGGTGTCAGTGAGAATGCAGTTCTAGTGGTCCAGGGGACACTGAAATAAGGCAGGGGCCATTGGGTTGCTAAGGAGGGAATGTACTACAGAAACACAGTTGAGGTTGGCCAGAAAAGTCATGGTGATGGAGTATGTAGGGAATCCAAGGTTGACTCCAGATTGCCTTGTAGTTTGGGTGACTGGGAGGTTCTGATGCCTTTCACTAAGCTGGAAAATAGGAGAGCAGCAGCTTTGAGAGAGAGGCGTTTGTGTTGAACTGTAAATGTATGGAAGAAGGGAAGGGTTGGTTGATGGGGGTTTTATATCTGACTGTGGGCATGTGTGTGCATGTGTGCACTATATTAATAGTCACCAGTGATGTGTGAGTGAATGTGTGACAATGGATGGGCAATGGTGACACCAGAATGGGTATGCATCATCTAAAACTGTAACAAATGTTCATTATCAGATTTCAAATTTTCTCATTCTATTGTCTCAAAATCTCATTTAGACACTAGCCAAACACAAATGTCTCACATATTTATTCAAATGTCAAAAAAACAATTTATCTTTTAAACACAAATTTTGATATAAAATTGACTTATTCATTGACTTCTGCTTTCATTTCAAAATGTAGAAAACAGGATATTAGGAGAAAGAAGGGAAAAATGAAGCGGGGGGAAATCAGAGGGGGATATGAACCATGAAAGACTATCGACTCCGGAACCAAACTGAGGGTTTTAAAGGGGAGAAGGGTGGGGTGATGGGTGAGCTTGATGATTGGTATTAAGGCATGTATTGCATGGAACACTGGGTGTTATATGCAAACAATGAATCATGGAACAGTAGATAAAAAACTAATGATGTATTGTATGGTGACTAACATAACAATAAAAATTACAAAATGTAGAAAGCAGGAAAGAATATTTTTACCATCGTTATGGCAAGAAAAATGCTGGATGGAGTGCAAATTAATTTTCTTAAACTCCTCAGAAAACAGAGGAAAAAGCCAACTCGAAATTTTGACACAGAATGGAACTCTCATATATAAGCACTCTTTTGGTGTTTGTTTACTTGGGACATATGCCACCAGGTACCATATAAGGTGGTAGAAAGATTAAATTAGAAATAATTTTTTAAAATAAATTGCTACAGCCCTATTGTAGCATGGACAAGCCTAAGAATGTGAAACACCAGGGGTCACAGGCATAAATTTTCCCACATTCTTGGCAGGTTTTTCCTTAAGAGACCCCACCAAGCTTTCACAGGAAGAATTAGCAAGTAATCAGAGAAAACTTGCTCTTTGATTCTGTCTGAGGGGAAGGAAACAACAACCACTACCAAATTCACCCAGACCCATCTCCTCTGTCTATATTACAGAAAAAATTAATCTTTAAGGGAAAATTTATCAAAACTTGTATCCTGAGGGCACTGATGGAATTCCATTGCAACTGGGACAGGGCACAACCCTCACCACTAAACTTTGCCCAGACCCATCTCCCCTATCTCTCCCAAGTAAGAAAAACCTCAATATAAAAGAGGAGGCAGAATCACAACAATAATTTGAGGACACTGGTGGAAACTCACTGTACATAGGGTAAGGGAACAGGGGAAAAAAATTAGGCTTCTCCCCTGGAGGAGGGAAAGGAATTCTTGTTAAGCCCATCATTGTATCTGGAGAGGGGCAGGAAAGCTTGTGAAATCCACATCAGTAAGATTCAGGTATACAGTGCATGCCTAACACTAAGACCAAATCAAAAGATCAAATACATTCATCATGCTTATTCCTCACACAAACCTAACAAATATACAGTAAATATAACAGTGGAATACAACTGGTAGAACCACAAGAGACAGACTCATTCTGGGGAGAAGCACAAATAGAGAGAAAATAAATTACTGGAAGAATATTAAGGTTCTGGTACCCATAGCAACAATAACAATGACAAAAAAAAACCTCCCCTTTAATCAGGTAACCAAAGCAACAGTAATCTTCAATTCTGGTAACCATAGCAACAACAAATTTCAGCTGCAGTGCAGTTCCAGACCACATTAAAGCACACCTCCACAGTAAAGGCCTAGAAAAGGGAAAGACTGGCTCATATCCAAACATAAAAATATTTATCTCAGTATCTGCTATCCTATACAGCTTTCTACAAAAAACTACAAGGCATGAAGAGAGGCAAGAAAAACACAGTCTGAAAAGACAAAGTAGTCATTAAAACTAGACTCAGATATGACACAGGTGTTAGAAATATCAGGCAGAGAACTTAAAATAATTATAACTAATGTTAAAGTCTCTACTGAAAGAGGTAGAGAACACACAAGATTAGATAAGTAATTTAAGAAAAGAGATAAAAGCTGTAAGAAATAATCAAATAAAATGCTAGAAATAAAAGAAACACCAACAGAAATGAATAATGCCTTCAACAGGCTCATCAGTATTCTCAAAATAGCTATGAAAAATCTGAATTTGAAGATAGGTCAGTAGAAATTATCCAAATTCAAATACAAAGAGGAAAATACAGTAAAAAAAGAACATCCAATAGCTGTGGGACCATATCAAACAGTGTAACAGATGTGTAATTGAAATTCCATAATGAAAAGAAAGAGCAGGCCAGACTTAATACTTGAAAAAATAATGGTCATGAGTTAAACAAAATTAATGACAAACAACAAGCCATAGAACCAGGAAGTTTAGAGAATACCAAGCAAGTTAAATAACACACACACACACACACACACACACACACACACACACACACAAACACGGGCATATGACATTTAAACTGCTGAAAACCAAAGAAAATCTTGAAAGGAACCATAGAAAAAAGACACATTGCCCAAAAGAATAAGATAAATTTTATAGCAGAATTCTCAAACAGGAAGACAACTGAGTGATATCTTTAATGCATTAAATGAAAAAAACCAAAATCATAAAATGAGTATTCTGTACTTACCATGAGTCATTAGTACCCTCAAAAATGAAGACTAAACTTCCAGTTTAAACTCAAAGATGGAAAGATAGAAAAACAGCTGGATAAACAATATATTAATGACTGGTTCCAACATAGAACTAAATTTACAGAACTAATAGCCATGCTTAATTTGGAGAGAGACAGGTACTTTCAGTGAGATAAAATGACCTGAGCAAGGGAGTTTCCCAGCCTTTTGCAAGCTTTTGGAGAAACTCCACCAAGCTCTGAAAATGAAGATTAAGAAGAACCTAAAGAAATTACCTTCCACCTTTATGGTGTTGGTTAGGACAAGGGAAGAGCAAGTCACTGGGAAAACTGCCAAGACTCTTTCACTTCACGGAACAAAATTTTTTAAAAATCGTTTTATTTATTTATTTATTTATTTATTTATTTATTTATTTATTTATTTATTTATTTAAGAGGAACAGAGAAAGCAAAAGCAAGGGGAGGGAGAAGCAGACTACCTGCTCAGCAGGGAGCCTGACATGACGTTCCATCCCAGGATGCTGGGATCATGACCTGAGCCTAAGGCAAACATGTAACTGTCTGAGCCACCCAGGTGCCCAAGATTTTATTTATGTATTTGAGAGAGAGACAGAGAGCGAGGGAGAGAGAGAGCACAAGCAGGGGGACTGGGAGAGGGAGAAGGAGAGGGAGAAGCAGGTTCTCCGCTGGGCAGGGAGCCCAATGCAGGGCTTGATCCCAGGACCCCAGGAACATGACCTGAGCCAAGGCAGACACTTAACTGACTGAGCCACCCAGGTGCCCCATGGAACAAAATTTTTAATTAAAAGAGCAGCATATCACCTGAAGACACTAGTGATATACTAATGCAGCTGGAAAAACGAAACTCTGCTCAGATCCAGGTCCACAATCTCATTAGGTAAAAAATAAAAGAGAAGCCTTAATCCATAGGGCGAAAATCCCCAATTTATAGACAGAAAATTTTGGGAAATAGCTGCTTTAGCTGGTGAGAGGAAATGAGGCTGATGAAAGCTCTAGCCTTCCATGAGTGACAGAAAATCCTATAAAAGTAACATCCTTGAAAGACAGACTCACTGTGTTCCTCAAAGACTGAGGCATAATAAGGACATCACATAATGCCCCCCCTCTACTGATTCCCCATACTCCATCACCACAGTAAAAAACATTTAGTAATGTAGCAAAGTACAGCTGGGAGAGCTTCAAGAGACAGATTCTTTTTTCTTTAAGATTTTATTTACTTATTTGACAGAGAGAGAGAGATTGCAACTAGGTAGAGAGGCAGGCAGAGAGAGGAGGAAGCAGGCACCCTGCTGAGCAGAGAGCCCAATGTGGGGCTCGATCCCAGGACCCTGAGATCATGACCTGAGCTGAAGGCAGAAGGTTTAACCCACTGAGCCACCCAGGCACCCATGAGACAGGTTCTTTCTTGAAAGCTAGATAAAGAGAACAACAAAAGCCAGTATGGGAGACAAAACAATACCACCGGAAGAATTTCAATCCTCTACTATCCAGAGCAAGATGTAAATTTCAACACTGGTAACCAAGCAATGAAAAAAAAAACCTTCAAATATAGTACAATTCCTGGCTGGCTTAACACAATTCTGCACACTAGAAGCTTATTTCCCTCATATCTAGTACCTTAAATAACATGTCAGGCTTTCAAAAAATTTTACAAAAATGCCAAAAGTTAAAATAAAACAATGGATGAAAGTGGTCAAAAGTTTTTTTTAAAAAACCACAATCTGTAGAGACAAATCAATCATCAAAACCAGACTGATATGACACAGATGATGAAACTATCAGTAAGGAACTTGAAATAACTATGATTAATAAAGGTTCTAACAGAAAAAGTTGATCACATGCGAGAGCAGATAGGTTATTTTAGCAAAGAGATGGAAACTATAAGAACCCAAGGAAATCATAGATATAAAAAATATAGGGGTGCCTGGGTGGCTCAGTCGGTTAAGCCGCTGCCTTTGGCTCAGGTCATGACCCGGGGTCAAGCCCCGCATCGGGCTCCAGCTGGGCTGGGAGCCTGCTTCTCCCTCTCCCTCTGCTTGCTGCTCTGTCTACTTGTGTTCTTTCTGTATCTCTCTGTCAAATAAATAAATAAGTAAATAAATAAATAAAATCTTTTAAAAAAAGAAATAAAAAGTATAGTAACAAATATGAAGAATGCATTTGAAAGGCTTGCCAGTAGATTTTGATAGCCAAAGAATGAATCAATAAACTCCAAAATAGAGGTATAGGAATTGTCTCATTTTTATTCAAAAATGAGTGAAAATAAAAAGACAATAGGACATCTAAGAGATGCAGGACATCAAATGGTGTAATATATGTAACTGGAGACAAAGAGAGAATGGGGCAGAAGAAATATTTAAAGAAATAATAGAGGTGCCTGAGTGGCTCAGTCAGTTAAGCATCTGCCTTTGGCTTAGGTCATGATCCTGGGGTACTGGGATGGAGCCCTGTTTTGGGCTGCCTGCTCAGCAGGGAGTCTGCTTCTCCCTCTGCCCTCTGTCCCTCCCCCCTGCTCATGCATGCTCTCTCTCTCTCCCTCTCTTTCTCTCTCAAGTAAATAAATAAAAGAAATAATAGATATAGATGATATTTCTCCAAAATTAGCAATAGACACAAAACCATATATCCAAGAAGTTTAGAGAACACCAAATAGGATAAATACCACCCCCACCCACCCCCACATACAGATAGACTTAGGAACATAATATTGAATCCCCTGAAAAAGAAAGACAAAGAGAAAACCTTGAAGGCAACAAGAGAAAACACACATTTCCTACAAAGGAAGAAGAATAAGAGTTAGAGTAGGATACCTGGGTGGCTCAGTGGGTTAAAGCCTCTGCCTTCAGCTCAGGTCATGATCTCAGGGTCCTGGGATCAAGCCCTGCATTGGGCTCTCTGCTCAGCAGGGAGCCTGCTTCCACCTATCTCTCTGCCTGCCTCTCTGCCTACTTGTAATCTCTCCCTCTGTCATATAAATAAATAAAATCTTTTAAAAAAAAGAGTTAGAGTAAATTCTCATCACAAACTCTGTTATGGGTTTAATTTTATCCTCCCCCCAAATATGATGAGATCCTAAATCCTAGTAGCTGTGAATGAATGTGACCTTATTCAGAACCAGAGTCTTTGCAGATGTAATCAAGTTAACATGAGGTCAAACTCAATTAGAGTGAGCCCTAATCCAACATGACTATTAACCTTTATATGAAGAAAAAACAAGGACTCACTGGGAGAATACCATGTGGCAAGAAAGCCAGGGACTTCTGTGAAGCAGCTGAAAACCAAGGAACACCAAAGGCTATTAGCCATCACTAGAATCTATGAAGAAGCAAGAAAGGATTCTATCCAAAGTCTCAGAGTAAGTATGGCATTACTGACACCTTCATTTTGAACTTCTAACATTCAGAACAGTGAGAGAATAAATCTCTATTGTTTAAAGCCATCAAGTTTGTGGTATTCTGTTGCACTAACCCTAGGAAACTAATATACCATGCAAGCAAGGAGACATTGGAGTGACATCTATAAATATTGAAAAAATTCATCCAAGAATTCTATATCTCCCCAAATACTTCTCAAAATTGAAAAAGAAATAGCATTCTCATCTTGATGAAGTCCCAGAAGTTCATTTTCACTTTTGTTCCCCTTGCCTTTGCAGTCTTGAAAGAAGTTGTGGTGACTGATGTCAAAGAGGTTACTACCTATGTTCTCCTCTAGGGTTTTGATGGATTCCTGTCTCACATTGAGGCCTTTCAACCAGTTAGAGTTTATCTTTGTGTACGGTATAAGAGAATGGTCCAGGGTGCCTGGGTGGCTCAGTGGGTTAAAGCCTCTGCTTTCGGCTCAGGTCATGATCTCAGGGTCCTGGGATCGAGGCCCGCATCGGGCTCCCTGCTCAGCAGGGAGCCTGCTTCCTCCTCTCTCTCTGCCTGCCTCTCTGCCTCCTTGTCATCTCTTTCCCTCTGTGAAATAAATAAATAAAATCTCTTAAAAATGAGGATGGTCCAGTTTCATTCTTCTGTATGTAGCTGTCCATTTTTCGAACACCATTTATTGAAGGGACTGTCTTTTTTCAATTGAATATTTTTTCCTGCTTTTTTGAAGATCAGTTGACCATAGAGTTGATGGTCCAAATCTGGGATCTCTATTCTGTTCCATTGATCTATGTGTCTGTTTTTGTGCCAGTACCATGCTGTCTTGGTGATCATAATATAGCTTGCAATATAGCTTGAAATCAGGCATGATGCCGCCCGCATTGTTTTTCTTTTTCAACATTTCCTTGGCAATTCAGAATCTTCATCAAGATAAAAACCTTCTGCACAGCAAAGGAAACAGTCAACAAAACTAAGAGGCAACCCATGAAATGGGAGAAGATATTTGCAAATGACATTACAGATAAAGAGCTGATATCCAAGATCTATAAAGACCTTCTCAAACTCAACATCCAAAAAAGCAGTAAGTCAAAAAGTGGGCAGAAGACATGAATAGACACTTTTCCAAAGAAGACATACAAATGGCTAACAGACACATGAAAAAATATCCAACATCATTAGCCATCAGGGAAATTCAAATCGAAGCCACACTAAGATACCAACCTTACACCAGTTAGAATGGCTAAAAGTAACAAAACAGGAAACAACAAATGTTGATGAGGATTTGGAGAAACGGGAACCCTCTTACACTGTTGGTGGGAATGCAAATTGGTATAGCCACTTTGGAAAACAGTGTGGAGGTTACTCAAGAAGTTAAAAATAGAGCTACCCTATGACCCAGCAATTGCACTACAGGACATTTACCTCAAAGATACAGAAGTAATGAAAAGAAGGGCCACATATACCCCAATGTCCATTGCAGCAATGTCCACAATAGCCAAACTGTGGAAGGAGCCAAGATATTCTTTGGCAGATGAATGGATAAAGAAGATGTGGTCCATATATACAATGGAATATTACTCAGCCATCAGAAAGGATGAATACCTACCACTTACATCGACATGGATGGGACTGGAGGGTATTATGTTAAGTGAAGTAAGTCCATCAAAGAAAGAAAATTATCATATTGTTTCACTTATATGTGGAATATAAGGAATAGTGCAGAGGATCATACAGACAGGGAAGGAAAACTGAAAGGGCAGAAATCAGAGAGGGAACAAAACCATGAGAGACTCTTGACTCCAGGAAACAAACTGAGGGTTGTAGAAAGGTAGATGGCTGGGGGGATGGGGTAACTGGGTGATGGGCATTAAGGAGGGCCCATGATGTGATGAGCACTGGGAGTTGTATACAACTGATGAATCATTGAAAATTATATAAAAAACTAATGACATATTATATGTTGGCTAATTGAATTTAAATTTGGAAAAATGAAAAAAAAAAGTGGTCCAGTTTCATTCTTTTGCATGTAACTGTCCAGCTTTCCCAACAGCATTTGTTGCAGAGACTGTCTTTTCCCCATTCAGTACTTTTTCCTTCTTTGTTGAAGATTAATTGCCCATATAGTTGTGGGTTCATTTCTGGGTTTTCTTTTCTGTTCTATTGATCCATCAATTCGTGCCAAACCCATATGCTTTTGATCACTATAACTTTGTAATGTCAGTTGAAGTATGGAATTGTGATGCCTCCGGCTTTGCTTTTCTCTTTCAAGGTTGTTTTGGCTATTGCGGTTCCATATATATTTTTTATTTTATTTTATTTTATTTTTAAAGATTTTATTTATTTATTTATTTGTCAGGGAGAGGGAGAGAGAGCACAAGCAGGCAGTGTGGCAGGCAGAGGCAGAGGGAGAAGCAGTCTCCCCGCCAAGCAAGTAGCCAACGTGGGACTCATGGGACCTGAGCCGAAGGCAGCTCCTCAACCAACTGAGCCACCCAGGCCTCCTGGTTCCATATATTATTATTATTATTATTATTATTATTATTATTATTATTATTATTTGCCCCAGGGGTACAGGTCTGTGAATAATCAGGCTTACACCTTTCATAGCATTCACCAGAACACAAACCTTCCCTAATGTCCATAACCCATCCACCCTATCCCTACCCTCCCACCCCCAGTAACCCTTAGTTTGTTTTGTGAGATTAGGAGTCTCTTGTGCTTGGTCTCCTTCCCCACCCCATCTTGTTTCATTATTTTTCCCTCCCTACCCCCCACAACCCCCGGCCCTGACCCTCAAGTTCCTCATATCAGAGAGATCATATGATAATTGTCTTTCTCTGATTGACTTATTTCACTCAGCATAATACCCTCTAGTTCCATCCACATCATTGCAAATGGCAAGATTTCGTTTCTTTTGATAGCTGCATAGTATTCTGCTGTACCGTNTCATATGATAATTGTCTTTCTCTGATTGACTTATTTCACTCAGCATAATACCCTCTAGTTCCATCCACATCATTGCAAACAGCAAGATTTCGTTTCTTTTGATAGCTGCATAGTATTCCATTGTATATATAAACCACATCTTCTTTATCCATTCATCTGTTGATGGACATCTAGGTTCTTTCCATAGTTTGGCTATTGTAGACATTGCTGCTATAAACATTCGGGTGCATGTGCCCCTATATTTTAGAATGGATTGTTCTACTTCCATGAAAAATGGTGTTGGAATTTTGATGCAATTGCATTAAATGTGTAGATCGCTGTGGGTAGCATTGACATTTTAACAATATTTATTCTTCCAATCCATGAGCATGTAACGTCTTTCCATTTCTTTGTGTCTTTCTCAATTTCTTTCATAAGTGTTCTATAGTTTCAGAGTGCAGGTCTTTAACCTCTTTGGTTAGGGTATTCCTGGATATCTTATCATTGTTGGTGCACTTGTAAATAAGATCGATTCCTTAATTCTTCTTTCTGCTACTTCATTATTAGTATATAGAAATGCAACAGATTTCTGTACACTAATTTTTTATCCTGTGGTTTTACTGAATTCATCTAGCAGTTCTAACACATTATTGGTAGAGTGCTTCAGGTTTTTTATATAGAGTATCATTTCATCTGCAAATAGTGAAAATTTTCCTCTTTCTTGCTGAATTGGATGATTTTTATTTATTTTTGTTGTCTAATTGTTGTGGCTAGGACTTCCACTACTATGAAAAACAAAAGTGGTGAGAGTGGACATCCCTGTCTTCTTCCTGGCTGTAGAGAAAAAACTCTCGGTTTTTCTCTATTGAGGATGAAATTAGCTGTGGGTTTTTAATAAACGGACTTTATTATGTTGAGGTATGTTCCCTCTGAACCTACTTTGTTGAGGGTTTTTATCAAGAATGGTTGCTGTAAGGCGCCTGGGTGGCTCCGTCAGTTAAGTGTCTACCTTCAGCTCAGGTCATGATCCCAGGGTTCTGAAATCAAGTCCCACATCCTCTCCCTGCTCAGCAGGGAGTCTGCTTCTCCCTCTCCTCTATCCCCCCACTTGTGCTCTCGCTTTCTCTCTCAAACAAATAAAATCTTTTTTTAAAATTAACATACAATGTGTTATTTTTTTTCAGGGGTACAGGTATGTGATTCAGTCTTGTATAACACTGCCCATATAACAGTGCTCATTACAACACCCACCCTCCCCAATGTCCATCTCCCAGTTACCCCATCCCACCACCTCCCTCCCCTCCATCAACCCTCAGTTTGTTTCCTATGATTAAGAGTCTCTTATGGTTTGTCTCCCTCTCTGGTTTCCTCTTATTTCATTTTTTCTCTCTTCCCCTATGATCCTCTGCCTTATTTCTTAAATTCCACATATCAGTGAGATCATATGATAATTGTCTTTCTCTGACTGACTTATTTTCCTTAGCTTAATATCCTCTAGATCCAACTACATTGTTGCAATTGGCAAGACTTCAAATT
Source organism: Ailurus styani (assembly GCA_002007465.1). Taxonomy (NCBI): domain Eukaryota; kingdom Metazoa; phylum Chordata; class Mammalia; order Carnivora; family Ailuridae; genus Ailurus; species Ailurus styani. Next base: position 13,553 of record LNAC01001852.1, read on the forward strand.
TTTGGTGGCTGCTTAATATTCTATATATATATACATATATATATACATATATATATACACATATATATGCCACATCCTTATCCATTCATCTGTCAATAGACATCTGGGATCTTTTCATAATTTAGCTATGTGGACATTGCTGCTATAAACAATGGGGTGCAGGTACCCCTTCAGATCACTACATTTGTATCTTTAAGGTAAATACCAAGTAGTGCAATTGATGGTTCATAGGGAAGCTCTATTTTCAACTTTTTGAGGAACCTCCATACTGTTTTCAAAAGTGGCTACACCAGCTTGCATTCCCATCCAGAGCACTGTAGCTGTCCCACTTGTTTTGGTCTGTGTTTTTTTGTTTTGTTTTGTTTTGTTTTAAAGATTTTATTTACTTATTTGAGAGAGTGAGCAAGAGCACGAGCAGGTGAAAGGAGGTGCAGAGGGAGAAGGAGAAGCAGATTCTCCACAGAGCAAGGAACCCAATGCAGGGCTCCATTTCAGGACTCTGGGAACATGATATGAGCTGAAGGCAAACCCTTAACTGACTGAGCCACCCAGTCGCCCCTGTTTTGGTCTGTTTTTATTCCCAAGTATACATTCAGATTATGAGGGGAAAATGGATCACTTGTTACCCAAAAAACAAATCCTCTAATCAAGAAATGGGCAGAAGGCATGAACAGACATTTCTCCAAAGAAAACATCCAAATGGCCAACAGACACATGAAGAAGTGTTCAACATCACTTCGTGTCAGGGAAATACAAATTAAAACCATAATGAGATACCACCTGACACCAGTCAGAATGGCTAAAATTAACAAGTCAGGAAACAACAGATGTTGGGAAGGATGTGGAGAAAGGGGAACCCTCGTCCACCATTGATGTAAATAAAATCTTTTTTAAAAAAGAATGGATATCGTATTTTTTATTTTTTTATTTTTTCAGTGATCCAAGACTCATTGTTTATGTACCACACCCAGTGCTCCATGCAATACATGCCCTCCTTAATACTCACCACCAGGCTCAGCCATCCCCCCTCCCACTCCCCTCCATAACCCTCAGCTTGTTTCTCAGAGTCCACAGTCTCTCATGTTTCATCTCCCCTTCTGATTTACCCCCAGTTCACTTTTATTTTCCTTCCCCTAGAGTCCTCCATTTTATTCCTTATGTTCCACAAGTAAGTGAAACCATATGATAATTGACTTTCTCTGCTTGACTTATTTCACTTTGTCAATTTTATTTCTTCTGCATCTGTGGAAATGATTATATACTTCTTATCTTTTCTTTTCTTAATGTGATGTGTTGCTTTGATTGATTTGCAAATATTATATCACTTTTGCAATCCAGGAATAAATCTCACTTGATTGGGGTGAGTGATTTTCTTAAATATATAGTTGGATTCATTTTTTTATATTTTATTGAGAATTTTTGCATCCATGTTCATCAGGGATATTGGCCTATAGTTCTCTTCTTTATCTTTGTCTGGTTTTAATATCAGGGTCTGGATATCAGACCTTTGTCTAGAGTCTTTGTCTGGTTTTGATATCAGGGTAATTCTGGCCTGGTAGAATGAATTTGGAAGTTTTCCTTCCTCTTCTATTTTTTGGAATCATTACATAAGAAAAGGTATTAACTCTTCTTTAAATGTTTGGTAGAATTCAGCTGTGAACCATCTGGCCCTGGACTTTTGTTTGTCGGGATTTTTTTGATTACCGGTTCAATTTCATTGCTGGTTATCTGTTCAAGTTTTCTATCTCTTTCTGTTTCTGTTTTGGGGGTTTATACGTGTCTAGGAATTTGTCCATTTCTTTCAAGTTATCCAATTTGTTGGCATATAGCTTTTCATAATATTCCCTTATACTTGTATTTCTGTGGTATTTGTTATTATTTATCCTCTAATATTTGTGATTTTATTTATTTTGTGTCATTTTACTTTTCCATACATCTGGCTAGAGCTTTATCAATTTTATTAAATTTTTCAGTGGACCAGCTCCTGGATTCACTCATCAGTTCTAATGTTTTCTTTAGTTTCCATGCCCTGTATTTCTGCTCAAATCTTTATTTTCTTCCTTCTAGTGGCTTTAGGATTCATTTGTTGTTCTTTTTCTAGCCCTTTTAGGTGTAAGGCTAGGTTGTACATTTGGGATTTTACCTCCTTCTTCAGGTAGTCCTGTATTGCTATATACTTCCCTCTAAGGATTGCTTTTGCTACATCCCAAAGGTTTTCATTTTCAATTGTTTCCATGTATTTTTTTATTTCTTCTTTGATTTTCCGGTTGACTCATTCACTGTTTAGTAGCATGTTGTTTAACTTCCATGTATGTGTGGTCTTTGAAGATTTTTTCCTGTGTCTGATCTCTAGTTTCATAGCATTGTGGTAAGAAAAGGTGTACCACAAGATGTCACTCTTTCTGCATTTGTTGAGGCCTGTTTTGTGACCTAATGTGTGATCTATTTTGGAGAATGTCCCCTGTGCACTTGAAAGGAATGCATATTCTGCTGTTTTAAGATGGAGTGTTTTGAATATATTTGTTAAGTTCATCCAGTCCGGTGTGTCATTCAAAGTAATTGTTTCCTTTTTGACTTTCTGTTTAGATGACCTGTCCATTCATGTAAGTGGGGGTGTTAATGTTCCCTACTATTCTTATTATCAATGAGTTCCTATATGCTTTTTATTAATTGTTTTATATATTTGGGTGCTCCCATCTTAGGTGCATAAATATTCACAACTGTTATATCATCTTCTTGGATTATCCCCTTTATGATTATACAGTGCCCTTATTTGTCTCTTGTTACAGTCTTTGTTTTAATGTTTAGTTTGTCCAATATAAATATCGAGACTCCAACTTTCTTTTGACATTCATTTACATGATAGATGTTCCCCCATCCCCTCACTTTCAATCTGCAGGTGTCTTTAGGTCTGAAATAAGTCTCTTGTAGGAAGCATATAGATGGGTCTTTTTAAAATCCATTCTCACACCCCGTACCTTTTGATTGGAGTGTTTAGTCCATTTACATTCAAAGTAATTATTGATAGCTATGTATTTTGTGCCATTTTATTACCTCTTTTGTCTTCATTTCTAGAGATTTTCTCTGATCCCTTCTTGTCTTTGTCACTTTTGGTCTCTCCTTTGCGCTCAAAGAGTCCCCTTTAATACTTCTCGTAGGGCTGATATAGTGATCGCAAACTCCTTTAGTTTTTGTTTCTCTGGGAAACTACATCTCTTGTCATTCTGAATGATAGCCTTGCTGGATACAGTATTCTTTACTACAGATTTTTCCCATTCAGCATTTTGAATATATCATAACACTCCCTTCTGGTTTGTCAAATTTCTACTGAGAAATATCCAGCAAGCATTATGGGTTTTTTCTTTTTAAGTTAAGGACTTCTTTTGTCTTGCTGCTTTTAAGATATTTATCTTTTTTTAATTATGTTATGTTAGTCACTATACAGTACATCATTAGTTTTTGATGTAGTGTTCCAATATTCATTGTTTGTGTAGAACACCCAGGGCTCCATGCAATACTTGCCCCCCTTAATACCCATCACTGAGCTAACCCACCCCCACCCCTCTCCATTCTAAAGCCCTCAGTTTGCTTCCTGGAGCCCACAGTCTCTCATAGGTCATCTCCCCCTCTGATTTCCCTACCCCTTCATTTTTCCCTTCCTTCTCATTATGTCCTCCATGCTATTCCTTATGATCCACAAATAAGTGAAACCATATGATAATTGACTTTCTCTACTTCACTTATCTCACTCAGAATAATCTCCTTCAGTCCTATCCATGTTGATGCAAAAGCTGGATAGTCATCCTTTCTGATGGCTGAGCAATATTCCATTGCATATGTAGACCACATCTTCTTTATTCGTCTGTTGAAGGGGATCTGGGCTCTTTCCTCAGTTTGGCTGTTGTGGACATTGCTACTATGAACATTGGGGTGCATGTGGCCCTTCTTTTCACTACCTCTGTATCCTTGGGGTAAATGCCCAGTAGTGCAATTGCTGGGTCATAGGGTAGCTCTATTTTTAACTTCTTGAGTAACCTCCACACTGTTTTCCAAAATGGCTGTACCAACTTGCATTCCCACCAACAGTGTAAGAGCGTTCCCCTTTCTCCACATCCTCACCAACATTCGTTGTTCCTGTTTTGTTAATTTAAGCCATTCTAACTGGTGAAATGTCAGTATCTCAGTGTGGTTTTGATTTGAATTTCCCTGATGGCTAATGATGTTGAATATTTTTTCATGTGTCTGTTAGCCATTTGTATGTCTTCTTTGGAGAAGTGTCTGTTCATGTCTTCTGCCCATTTTTTGACTAGATTATTTGTCTTTTGGATGTTGCATTTGAGAAATTCTTTAAAGATACTGGAAATCAGCCCTTTGTCTGTAGTGCCATTTGCAAATATCTTCTCCCATTCCATGGGTTGCCTCTTAATTTTGCTGACTGTTTCCTTTGCTGTGCAGAAGGTTTTTATCTTGATGAAGTCCTAAAAGTTCATTTTTGTTTCTGTTTCCCTTGCCTTTGGAGACATGTCTTGAAAGGTGATAGATTCCCTGGGGAATTCTACCAAACATTCAAAGAAGAAATAATACCTATATTCCTGAAGCAGTTTCAAAAAATAGGAACAGAAGGAAAGCTTCCAGACTCATTCTATGAGGCCAGCATTACCTTGATCCCAAAACCAGGTAAAGAACCCATTAAGAGGAGAATTTCAGGCGAACATCCCTCGTGAATATGGATGCCAAAATTCTCAACAAGATCCTAGCTAATAGGATCCAACAGCACATTAAAAGGATAATCTATCACGAGCAGGTGAGATTTATCCCTGGGATGCAAGGGTGTTTCAACAGTTGCAAATCAATCAATGTGATGGAACATACTAATAAGAGGAGAGAGAAGAATTACATGGTTTTATCAATTGATGCAGAAAAAGCATTTGACAAAATATAACATCTTTTCCTGATTAAAACTCTTCAGAGTGTAGGGATAGAGGGAATATTCCCCAATTTCATAAAAACCATCAGTGAAAAGCCCAGAGAGAATATTATTCTCAATGGGGAAAAGTTGAGATCTTTCTTTTAAGATCAGGAACAAACAAGGATGCCCACTCTCACCACTATTGTTCAACATATTACTAGAAGTCCTAGCAACAGCAATCAGAGAACAAAAAGAAATAAAATTTATTCGAAATGTCAAAGAAGTTAAACTCTCTTGCTTCACAGATGACATGATACTTTATGTGGAAAACCCAAAAGACTCCACCCTCAAATTATTAGAATTGATACAATTCAGTTATGTGGCAGGATACAAAATCAATGCACAGAAATCAGTTGCTTTCCTATACACTAACAATGTAACTATAGAAAGAGAAATTAGGGAATTGATTCCATTTACAGTAGCACTAAAAACCATAAGATACCTTGGAATAAGCATAATCAAAGAGGTAAAGGATCTGTACTCTATGAACTACAGAACACTTAGGAAAGAAGTTGAAGAAGACAGAAAAAGATGGAAAAGCATTCCATGTTCGTGGATTGGAAGAATAAACATCATCAAAATGTCTATACTGCCCAGAGCAATCTATACTTTCAATGCCATCCTGATCAGAATACCAATGGCACTTTTCAGAGTGTTGTAACAAACAATCCTAAAATTTGTATGGAACCAGAAAAAAACACTGAATCACCAAGGAAATGTTGAAAAAGAAAAACAAAGCTTGGGGCATTGCATTGCCAGATTTCAAGCTACATTACAAAGCTGTGATCACCAAGACAGCATGGTCATGGCACAAAAACAGACACATAGGTCAATGGAACAGAATAGAGAGCCCAGATATGGACCCTCAACTCTATGGTCGACTAATATTTAACAAAGCAGGAAAAAATATCAAATGGATAGAAGACAGTCTTTTTAATAAATAGTGCTGGGAAAATTGGACAGCTACATACAGAAGAATGAAACTGGACCATTCTCTTACACCATACACAAAGATAAACTCTAAAAGGATGAAAGACCTCAATGTGAGACAGGAATCTGTCAAAATCCTAGAGGAAAACAAAAGCAGTAACCTCTTCGACATTGGCCACCACAACTTCTTTCAAGACATGTCTGCAAAGGCAAGAGAAACAAAAGCAAAAATGAGCTTTTGGGACTTCATAAAGAGTTTTTCTTTATCACTGTATCTTGCAAATTTAATTACAATGTGGCTTGGTATTGCCAGCTTCTGTTGATTTTGATGGGAATTATCTGTGCCTCCTGGATCTGGATGTCTTGTTTCCTTCCCAAGACTAGGGAAGTTTTTCAGTTATGATTTCCTCAAATAAATTTTTCTTCCCTCTTTTTGTCTTTTCTTCTTCTGGGACTCATATATAATATGAATGTTAATTATACTTGATGAAATCATTGAGTTTCCAAGTCTATTCTCATGTCGTTGCATAATTCTTCTTTCTTTCTTTTATTTAGCTTTATTGCTTTCCATTATGTTGTCTTCCAGGTTGTTAATTCCTCTGCTTCTTCCAGCCAGGTGTTCACTACATCAAGTCTGTTTCCAATCTCGTTTATTGCACTCTTCATCTCTGATCAATTCTTTTCTAACTTTTATCTGTGGTAAAGATCTCACTGATGTCTTCTATTCTTTTCTCATGCCCAATGAGTATCCTTTTGATTGTTGCTTTAAATTTGCCATCAGGCATGTTACTTGAATCTGTTTCTGATAGGTCTCTAGGCATGGCCTTATCTTGTTCTTTCATTTGGGATAAAATCCTCTGCCTTTGCATTTTGTCTAGGTCTTTTCCTGCTTCTCCGTGTTAGGAAAGCCAGTAATGCCTCCCGCTCCTGAAAGTAATGGCCCTATGAAAAAGAGGTCATGCAGTGCCCAGGGCCTAGAGCTTCAAGTAGTGCCTCAAATGTGTTCTGCTTGTGCTCTGCTGTTGTGTTTGGCTGCTCCATCCTTCAGGCCAGTCATCTGCAGAGGCTCTCCTGGTCTTTAATGAGCAGTGTTTGGTTCCTGGCCTGAATGTGGTGAGTTTTAACTAGGGGTGTTCTAGTCTGTTTGTGAAATGAGACCTGTCACCACCTTCCTCAGAACTGAACCCTGAAGAACTCTCTGGTTGGGAGACATGTTGTGGGCAGTGGTTAGTGCATGTGTGGGCAATGGTTGTGGGAGGGGTCCACCATGCTGGAACTGAGGCTAGTGTGACTAAGAAGGGAAGTCCTACCAGAACACAGGGGGCCAAACTTGGTGTATGCAAGTTAGGCAGTCAGTGTCAGCACTGCACTGTTACAAATCATCAAATTCTAAATAACATTGGCTCAAAGCAGAGATCCCAAGGGAACTTGGAAAATACTTCAGTGAAAGTGAAAATGAAAAATAATGAAACTTACAGAATGAAGTTAAAGCAATGCTCACTGGAAAATTTATAGCTCTAAATTACTATACTAGAAAGAAGAAAGATCTCAAATCAATAAACAATTGACCTTGAGGCACAGGAAAAAGAAGGACACACTAAACCTTAAGTAAGCAGAAAGAGGAAAATAATAAATATTAGAGAGAAAAGAAATGAAATAAAGAATAAAAAAATAAATAAATTCAACAAAACCAAACGTTGGTTCTTTAAAAAGATTAACAATTTGACAAACCTTTACCAATAATGATAAATTTTTAAAAGTAAGACTCAAATCTCTAAAACAAAAATGAAAGTGGGGATATCAATAACAATTTTATAGATATTAAAATAATTATATGGGAATACTATGAACAATTTCATGCCTTCATGTTAGATAACAGATAAAATGGATAAATTCCTAGAAAACACAAACTACCAAGATGGACTCAAGAGGAAATATAGAATCTGCATAGATCTATAGCAAATAAAGACTTTGAAATAATAACTTAAAAACTACCCACAAAGAAAAGTCCTGGCATAAGACTCCTACAAATTTAATGGAGAATTATTACCAATTTTTCATTAAATCTTTCAAGAAGTGGGAGAGGATGGAACACTTTCTAACTTACGAGGCCAGTAGTACTGTTATACCAAAGCTGGACAAAGATACCACAAAAACAGAGAAGTTCAGAACAACAAGCTTCAACAAAAATCTGAACACAAATCTTGAACAGGAGGGAAGAGCAAGATGGTAGAGGAGTAGGAGACCTAAATTTCGTCTGGACCCAGGAATTCAGCTAGATAGTTATCAAACCATTCTGAACACCTATAAACAATAGGAGATTGAAGAGAAGAAGAACAGCAATTCTATGAACAGAAAAGCGACCACTTTCTGGAATGTAGGATGTGTGGAAATGTGAATCCATGGTGATATACAGGAAGATAGACTGTGGGGGAGGGGCCAGATCCCAATGACAGAGCAGCAGAGCACAAAATCAGAACTTTTAGAAGTCTGTTCCAAGGAGGGACTTCAATCCAGTGACTAAGCAGGAGGTGGAATCCTCACTGGGTCAGTGTGGGGGTCACAGAAAGACCGGGGGTGCCTGAGTGTGGTAGAGATTCCAGGTATCAGAGTGGGGAAGCTGGCTGCAAAGACAGAGCTGAGGAGGGGGCTTTCAGCTTGGGGGTGCCATAAACCATGATCTCATGCAAAGTTGGGCCACTACTTATTTTTTTAAAGATTTTATTTATTTGACACACAGAGAGAGAAATTACAAGTAGGCAGAGAGGCAGGCAGAGAGACAGGGAGAGGAGGAAGCAGGCTCCCTGCTGAGCAGAGAGCCCAATGCGGGCCTCGATCCCAGGACGCTAAGATCATGACCTGAGCCAAAAGCAGAGGCTTTAACCCACTGAGCCACCCAGGCACCCCAGGCCACTACTTATTGAGTAGGGACCCCACAAGTGGCAGATCTGGAGACACCCCCCCCCCACTTACTCCACTGGGAGGAGTGGCGTTGGAGCATGCTGCAAGAATCATCTAGGTTTGGAGACTCCAAATTGGGGGGGCTGTGTGCCAGAGATAGAAATGCTTGGTCACAGGCTGAGTGAGCACAGAGTGCAGCTGGAGACCAGGGAGACAGGAGTGATTGACTGCTTTTCTCTGAGGGTTCACTGAAGAGGAGCCCTGAGCTCTTGGTTCCTCTGGAGCCAGAGATTGGGAGGCCACCATTTTCACTCTCATCCTCCAAAGCCGTATGGAAAGATTTCAGGGAACAAAAGCTACCAAGAGCAAAAATGTACAGATTGCTTAGCCTGGCCCCTGGCAAGGGCGGTGAAATTCCGCCTCAGGCAAAGACATTTGAGAATCACTTCAAGAGGCCTCTGCCCCTGAAGATCAGCAAGAACATCCATCCAAGATCAAGTTTACTGATCAATGAGAACTGCAAAACACCAGTGCCAGAGAAATACAGCACATGGAATTCATGGCTTTTTCCCCATGATTCTTCAATCTTTCAAAGTTAAATTTTTTAAATTTTCATTATTTTTTCTTTTTCTATTTTTTCTTTTTAAATTTTTCCTCTTTCCTATTTTAACCTATTTTATCTTATCAATACCTTTTTAATAACCTTTTTAAATTTTCATTTTTATATTCATATTCTATCCCCTCTTTGTATTTAAACTTATTTTTTCTATACATATAAGTTTTTCTTTCTTTACAATTTTAGGATACAGTTTCTTCTAACAGACCAAAGTATACCCTAGATCTAGCATATGGCATTATTCTAGTCTTTATCCTGATCATATTCTCTCCCTTTTTTTTCTTTTTTCAACCAACTGCTTATCTTAACAATTTCTTTTATAAAATATTTTTAAATTTTCATCATTACAGTAATATTCCATCTCTTCAGTATATATATAAGTTTTTCTTTCTTTAAAATTTTGGGAGGCAGTTTCTTCTAACAGAAAAATATACACCCCAAAATCAAGTGTGTGGCTCTGTTCTATTCACGAGCCTAATCATATATTTTTTTTCTTTCTTCTCCCCCAGTTTTTGGTCTTTTCTGACTTGGTTAGTGTATATTTTCCTGGGATTGTTATTACTCTTTTAGTATTTGGTTCTCTCAATCATCTACTCCTCTTGGGACAAAATGACAAGGTGGAAAACTCACCTCAAAAAAAAAAAAGAAAGAAAGAAAGAACAAGAAGTAGTACTGACTGCTACAGACCTAATCAATAAGGACATTAGTAAGGTGTCAGAACTAGAGTTTAGGATGACAATTATAAAGATGCTAGCTGGGCTTGAATAAAGCATAGAAGATATGGGCACCTGGGTGGATCAGTGGGTTAAAGCCTCTGCCTTTGGCTCAATTCATGATCTCAGAGTCCTGGGATCAAGCCCCGCATCAGGCTCCTTGCTCAGCGGGGAGCCTGCTTCCTCCTCTCTCTCTGCCTGCCTCTCTGCCTACTTGTGATCTAATCTCTCTCGCTGTCAAATAAATAAATAAAAATCTTTTTAAAAAAACATAGAAGATACAAGTTAATCCCTTTCTGGAGAAATGAAAGAACTAAAATCTAACCAAGTTGAAATAAAAAAGCTATTAATGAGGTGTAATCAAGAATGGAGGCTCCCACTGCTAGGATAAATGAGGCAGAAGAGAGAATTTGTGATATAGACTACCAAGGCATGGAGAATAAAGAAGCTGAGAAAAAGAGATAAACAGCTACTCAATCATGAGGGGAGAATTCAAGAGATAAATGATAGTATAAGATGAAACAATATTAGAATACCTGGGATCCCAGAAGAAGAAAGAGAGAGGGGGGCAGAAGGTGTATTGGAGCAAATTATAGCAGAGAACTTTCCCAACTTGGAGAAGTAAACAAGCAATAAAATCCAGGAGGCACAGAGTACCCCCCTCAAAATCAATAAAAACAGGTCAACATACCGTCATCAAATAGTAAAATTACAAGTCGCAGAGACAAAGAGAAGATCCTAAAAGCAGCTCAGGACAGGAAGTCTATAACCTACAATGGGAGAAATATTAGATTGGCAGCAGACCTATCCACAGAGACCTGGCATGCCAGAAAGGATTGGCATGATATATTCAGAGAACTAAAGGAGAAAAATATGCAGCTAAGAATACTATATCCAGCTAGCATGTCATTGAAAACAGAAGGAAATATAAAAAGCTTCCAGGACAAACAAAAACTTAAAGAATTTGCAAACACCAAACCAGCCATACAGGAAATATGAAAGGGGTCCTCTAAGGAAAGAGAAAGTCTAAAAGTAACATAGGCCGGAAAGGAACAGAGACAATATACAGTAACAGTCACCTTACAGGCAATAAAATGGCACTAAATTCATATCTTTCAATAGTTACCCTGAATGTAAATGAGCTAAATGCCCCCATCAAAAGACACACGTGGATAAAAGACACAGAATGGATTAAAAAAAAAGACTCATTGATATGCTGTCTGCAAGAAACTAATTTTAGACCCAAAGACACCTCCAGATTTAATGGGATGGGGTGGAAAACAATTTACCATGCTAATGGACATCAAAAGAAAGCGGGGGTGGCAATCCTTATATCAGACAAATTATATTTTAAGCCAAAGACTGTAATAAGAGATGAGGAAGGACACCAAATCATACTTAAAGGGTCTGTCCAACAAGAAGATCTAACAATTTTAAATATCTAGGCCCCTAACATGTGAGCAGCCAAATATATAAACCAATTAATAACAAAATCAAAGAAACACATCAACAATAATACAACAATAATAGGGGACTTTAACACCCCCCCTTACTGAAATGGACATATCATCTAAGCAAACGATCAACAAGGAAATAAAGGCTTTCAATGACACACTGGACCAGTTGGACATCACAGATATATTCAGAACATTCCATCCCAAAGCAACAGAATACACATTCTTCTCTAGTGCACATGGAACATTCTCCAGAACAGATCACATCCTGGGTCATAAATCAGGTCTCAACAAGTACCAAAAGACTGGGATCATTCCCTACATATTTTCAGAACACAATGCTTTGAAACTAGAACTCAACTACCTGATTAAAGTTGGAAAGAACTCAAATACATGGAAGCTAAAGAGCATCCTACCAAAGAATGAATGGGTCAATCAAGAAATTAAAGAAGAATTTAAAAAATTCATGGAAACAAATGAAAATGAAAATACAACTGTTCAAAATCTTTGGGACACAACAAAGGCAGTCCTGAGAGGAAATTATGTAGCAATACAAGCCTTTCTCAAGAATCAAGAAAGGTCTCAAATACACAGCCTAACCCTAACCTAAAGGAGCTGGAGAAAGAACAACAAAGAAAGCCTAAACCCAACAGGAGAAAAGAAATAATAAAGATCAGACCAGAAATCAATGAAATAGAAACCAAAAGAACAGTAGAACAGATCAACAAAACTAGGAGCTGGTTCTTTGAAAGAATTAATAAGATTGATTGATCCCTGTCCAGGCTTATAAAAAAAAAGAGAAAGGACCCAAATTAATAAAATCATGAATGGAAGAGGAGAGATCACAACCAACACCAAAGAAATACAAATAATTATAAGAATATATTATGAGCAACTATACACCAGCAAATTTGACAATCTGGAAGAAACGGATGCATTCCTAGAGATGTATAAACTACCAAAACTGAACCAGGAAGAAATAGAAAACATAAACAGACCCATAACCAGTAAGGAGCTTGAAGCAGTAATCAAAAATCTGCCAGGGAACAAGAGCCTGGGGCCACATGGCTTCCCAGGGGAATTCTACCAAACATTTAAAGAAGAAATAATACCGATTCTCCTGAAACTGTTCACAAAAATATAAATGGAAGGAAAACTTCCAAACTTATTTTATGAGGCCAGCATTACCTTGATCCCAAAACCATACAAAAACTCCATCAAAAACGAGAACTACAGACCAATATCCCTGATGAACATGGATGCAATAATTCTCACTAAAATACTAGCCAATAGGATCCAACAGTACATTAAAAGGATTATTCACCATGACCAAGTGGGATTTATTCCTGGGATGCAAGGGTGGTTCAACATTCCCAAATCAATCAATGTGTTACAAGACATTAATAAAAGGACAAGAACCATATGATCCTCTCAAGCGATGCAGAAAAGGCACTTGACAAAATGCAGCATCCTTTCCTGATTAAAACTCTTCACAATGTAGGGATACAGGGAACATATTTCATTATCATACAAGCCATCTATGAAAAGTCCACAGAAAATATCATTCTCTATGGGGAAAAACTTAGATCTTTTCCCCTAAGGTCAGAAAAACAGCAGGGCTGTGTACAATCACCACTGCTATTCAACATAGTATTAGAAGTCCTAGCCTCAGCAATCAGATAACACAAAGACATAAAAGGCATCCAAATCAGCAAGTAAGAAGTCTAACTCTCACTCTTTGCAGATGATATGATACTTTATGTGGAAAACCCAAAAGACTCCACTCCAAAACTGCTAGAACTCATACAGGAATACAGTAAAGTGTCAGGATATAAAATCAATGCACAGAAATCAGTTGCATTTCTATATACCAACAACAAGACAAAAGAAAGAGAAATTAAGGAGTCAATTCTGTTTACAACTGCACCCAAAACCATAAGATACCTAGGAATAAATCTAACCAAAGAAGCAAAGAATCTGTACTCAAAAAACTATAGAGTACTCATGAAAGTTGAGGAAGACACAAAGAAGTGGAAAATCATTCCATGTTCATGGATTAGAAGAACAAATATTGTGAAAACGTCTATGCTACCTAGAGCAATCTACACATGTAATGCAATTCCTATCAAAATTCCATCAATTATTTTCAAAGAAATGGAACAAATAATCCTAAAATTTATATGGGACCAGAAAGACCCAGAGGTAGCCAGAGGAATGTTGAACAAGAAAAACAAAGTTGGAGGCATCACAATTCCAGACTTCAAGCTCTATTACAAAGTTGTAATCACCAAGACAGCATGATACTGGCACAAAAACGGACACATAGATCAATGGAACAGAATAGAGAGCCCAGAAATGGACCCTCAACTCTATGGTCAACTAATCTTCGACAAAGCAGGAAAGAATGTCCAATGGAAAAAAGACAGTCTCTTCAACAATGTAGGAAAAGAGATTTATTTTCAATGTAGGTGTAGGGAAAATTGGACAGCCACATGCAGAAGGATGAAACTGGACCATTTTCTTACACAACAGTCAAAAATAGACTCAAAATGTATGAAAGACCTCATCATGAGACAGGAATCTGTCAAAATTCTTGAGGAGAATACAGGCAGCAACATCTTCGACCTCAGCCGCAGCAACTTCTTCCAGGAAACATCTCCAAAGGCAAGGGAAGCAGGGGCAAAAATAAACCATTGGGACTTCATTAAGATCAAAAACTTTTGCACAGCAAAGGAAACAGTCAACAAAACCAGAAGACAACTGACAGATTGAGAGAAGATATTTTCAAATGACACATCATATAAAGGGCTAGTACCCAAAATCTATAAAGAGCTTCTCAAACTCAACACCCAAAAAACAAATAATCCAATGAAGAAATGGGCAGAAGACACCAATAGACATTTCTGCAAAGACATCCAAATCACTGGGCATCAGGGAAATACAAATCAAAACCACAGTGAGATACCACATCACAACAGTCAGAATGGCTAAAAACCAGTTCGGAAACGACAGGTGCTGGTGAGGATGCAGAGAAAGGGGAACCCTCCTACATTGTTGGTGGGAATGCAAGCTGGTGCAGCCACTCTGAAAACAGTATGGAGGTTCTTCAAAAAGTTGAAAATAGAGCTACCTTACTACCCAGCAATCACACTACTGGGTATTTACCCTAAAGATACAAAAGTAGTGATCCGAACAGGCATGTCCACCCGAGTATTGATAGTGGGAATGTCCACAATAGCCAAACTATGGGAAGAACCTAGATGTCCATCAACAGATGAATGGATAAAGAAGAGGTAGTATACATATATACAATGGGATAATATGCAGCCATCAAAAAATGTGAAATCTTGCCATTTGCAACAACATGGATGGAACTATAGGGTATTATGCTAAACGATATAAGTCAATCAGAGAAAGACAATTATCATATGATCTCACTGATATGAGGAGTTTGAGAAACAAGACACAGGATCATATGGGAAGGGAGAGAAAAATGAAACAAGATGAAACCAGAGAGGGAGACAAACCATAAGAGACTCTTAATTTCAGGAAACAAACTGAGGGTTGCTGGAGGGGAGGGGGTTGGGAGGGATGAAGTGACTGAGTCATGGATATTGGGAAAGGTATGTCATTTGGGGAGGGCTGTGAATTGTCTAAGACTGATGAATCACAGATCTGTGTCCCTGAAACAAATAATACAGTATGTGTTAATTTTAAAAAATCTTGAACAGAATACTAGCAAACTGAATCCACTTAGGTATAAAAAGCTTTATATAGCATGTCCAAGTGAGACTTATCCTAGGAATGGAGAGTGGGTTTTAACACCCCAAAACAATTAATATAGTATACTACATTAACAGGCTAATAGACAAATACCACATGATCGTCTTATACAAACAGAAAAACAGTATGTAACAAAATATTTTGCCTTTTCAAGATAAACTCACTCAAAAAACTAGGAATAGATAGGGACTTCCTCAACCAGATAAAGGCCATCTACAAAAATTCCTCAGTTAATATTATACTTCGATGTGAAAAATTGAATAATTTCCCCTATTAATAAGAACAAGCAAGGGGCACCTGGGTGACTCAGTGGGTTAAAGCCTCTGCCTTCAGCTCAGGTCATGATCTCATGATCCTGGGATTGAGCTCGCATAGGGCTCCCTGCTCAGCGGGGAGCCTCCTTCCTCCTCTCTCTGCCTGCCTCTCTGACTACTTGTAATCTCTCTCTGTGTCAAATAAATAAATAAAATCTTTTTTAAAAAAAGTACAAGCAAGGTTATCCACTTTAACCACTTCTTTTTTTCAAGTTGTACTGGAGATTCTAGACAGCACCAAGCAAGAAAGAGAAATAAAATGTCCATATTAGAAAGCCAATTTAGAAAAAAAAAAAAGAAAGCCAATTTAGATTATCTTCATTGCAGTGACATGATCTTGTATATAGAAAATTCCAAGGAATCACTAAAAACTATTAGAAATAATAAATACTTCAAAGTTTTAGGAAACAAAATCAATGCAAATATCATTTGTTTTGCTTTTTTAAAAAGATTTTATTTTTTTTACTATTTTTAATTGTGTTATGATAGTCACCATGTATCAAAAACTAATGATGTACCATATGGTGACTATCATATGTATTCCTATAACCTAAGAATGAACAATCCAAAAATTGTATACATTTACAGTAAGTTCAAAAATAGCATAATAATTTTAAGTAATTCAAAGAATGACAATTTTGAAAAAAAATTGACAAGGTGATCCTAAAAATTTTATGGTAATAAAAGGGACCCCAAATATCCAAATTAATCTAAAAATAGAAGAACAAATTTGGAAGACTCATACTTCCCAACATGAAAATTTAATTACAAAGGTGTGGTAATCAGGACAGTATTATACTAAAACAAAAATAGACACAGATAAATAGAATAGAATTGAGAGTCTAAAGATAATCCTTGTATTTATTGTCAATTGTATTTCCACATGGGTGGCAAGACAATTAAATGGTGAAAGAATAACCTTTTCAAAAAATTGTACTGAGGGCGCCTTGGTGGTGCAGTGGGTTAAAGCCTCTGCCTTTGGCTCAGGTCATGATCTCAGGGTCCTGGGATCGAGACCCACATCAGGCTCCCTACTCTGCAGGGAGCCTGCTTCCTCCTCTCTCTGCCTGCCTCTCTGCCTACTTGTAATCTCTCTCTGTCAAATAATAAATAAAATCTTTAAAAATAATTGTACTGAGACAACTGGATATCCACACGCAAAATATCAAGTTGTACCTCTATACAAATCTCAGGTCAAAGTGGATCATCAACCTAAATGTAAGAGCTAAAATTATAAACTTTTGGAAAAAAACATTGAAGTAAATTTTTATGACTTTGGGTTACACGATAGGTTTCTAAGTATGCTACCAAGACAAAAGTGGTAAAAAGTGAGCCACATCAGCATAAACCTGGCAGGAACTGTGTGGAATTGGACCACTGAAGGAAGGGAACTTCCCTGGGCAAGAGCCATACTTGTACAGTTTATCCCAGAAAAATGCCACATCTGCATAGCACGAGAGTGGCTACAACTCAAACAGAAATCTCCAGTTGTTTTGATTTAAGGTATTAGAAAATAAAGGTTAGTGATGTCAGAGCAGCTGAAAAGAGAAAGTTCTTGGAAACAAGGGAGCCACAACATAGGAGCCTCAAAATCTGCATACACATTTCCCCTAAAGGCTTGGCTGACTCCAGAAATGTGCCAGAAGATCAGTGTCTTCATCAGAGAGTGTGCCCATTTAATTTTCCACTCAGATATTTGGATTCTGACTTTTAAATTAGCTGTACTCTATCATTCAT
This sequence comes from Ailurus styani, assembly GCA_002007465.1. Taxonomy (NCBI): domain Eukaryota; kingdom Metazoa; phylum Chordata; class Mammalia; order Carnivora; family Ailuridae; genus Ailurus; species Ailurus styani. The sequence goes on from LNAC01001852.1 coordinate 30,970, forward strand.
TGTTTATTTTCACAGTTTGGTGCAAAATCAGAGAAGTTGCCGAAGAAAGGAAAGAGCATTTCTGACATGTTGCTAGTCAGCATCATGGTAAATGCTACTATGTATGGGGTTGGGTTTATTTTATCTACTAATATATCCTTTATCAGATAAAAGTATATAAAGATTAATATAAAAATGTTTTTTCCTTTTCATATCTAATAAGTACTACTTGTCTACATAAGAAAACATACAGCAAAATAAAGATATGTTTTATGATTTACATACTTATATTTCACTCACCCTACTTTACCAGTCTTGACTTCACTCTCCCAGATGTGACTACAGATCAGATTCTGTTCCCTGTATGGAATTCAAGAAGTTAGATACTTGCCTGCCAGCTGCTTTGCTTTTTTTGCCATCTGCTTTTGGCCATCAAATAATTAGCTTTTCTATATTGCCCAGCATTTATAACATCTGTAGAAGGGCTAGTCCCATAAAGCTGCACTTTATCAACAGGAAATTCCCTAGTGCTTATTCTTCTTCCCTAGTGCTAATTATGCTTAATATCAGTGAATATTTTATAAGTCAGATGATATTAGATCTCTACTCAAAACCCTGTAAAGTTTCCTTTTTTACTTCAAATGTCCTAATCATGCCTGTAAGGCTGATCTAATTTTTCTCCCTTCCTGCTCATCTCTCTAACCTTTTACCTTACTGTTATCTCACCTTGCTGGCCAGGCACCTTCCAGCCTCATGGTTTCCATCCAGCTATTCTTACTGCCTGCAGTGCTGCCCCAGATGCACTGGGCACGTTCTCTCAATCATCTTTCAATCAGGTTAAATCTCACTTTCTCAAGGAGACCTACTCCATTTAATACAGCAACCTTCCCTCTTTCCTCACCTCTTGGCCTTGACCTGTGCTTCTGATCCCTTTGTCCACTCTACATTTTCTTTCCTCCCAGCTCATTGCCATCTAATGGATCATATAATTCATTTACTCTCTGTTTATGGCTTCTTATCTGTCTCTATTTGAATGTAAACTCCTTAAGGTCCAGAAACCCTGTCTTTTCTGTTCACCAATATATACCAAATAATTACAACAGTGCACAAAAGATGTATGCCCTTGAGTTGAATTGAGTATGGAATTTGGAGGATTTGTGATTCAATGAAGGTAAATATAAAAAATAAACTTAGTCCTTTTGCTAATTTATATCTCAAATACACTGAGTAAAAATTATAAATTTCCCTTTCTCACTTCCTCTGAGCCTATATCCATCCATAATGGCTGTCATATTTGTAGTTCTGTGTATATCCATCCAAAGTTTTTTCTATCTTTAAGTGGATCAGAAATCTTAAATATTTGAAGCCTAAAATTGTTTCCCAAGGTGAAATCATAATAAAAGTAATTAAATGTAATAAAAATAAATCAAATAAAATCTCAAAAAGTGAGCTACCTGAAAATTTAAAAGTGTGTGCTGCAAATACCATTAGGAAAATGAAAAGACTACCCACAAAATGGAAGAGATTATTTGCAAATCGTATGTCTGACAAGAGAATTGTATTCATAATATATAAACAACTTTTATAACTCAACAATAAAAAATCAATAACCCAATTTAAAAAAGGGAAGAGGATTTAAATAGACATTTTTCTTTTTTTTTAAAGATTTTATTTATTTATTTGACAGAGAGACCGCAGGTAGGCAGAAGGGCAGGCAGAGAGAGAGGGAGAAGTCGGCTCTCTGCTGAATGGAGAGCCCGATGAGGGGCTCGATCCCAGGACCCTGGGATCATGACCTGGGCCGAAGGCAGAGGCTTAACCCACTGAGTCACCCAGGTGCCCCTAAATAGACATTTTTCTAAATAAGAAATAAAATAGTTGAATAAGCACATGTAAAGATTCTGCACATCATTAGCCATTAGGTAAGTACAAATTAAAACTCAATGGGGATTAAGAGGTAGAAACTTCCTGTTATAAAATAAATAAGGCACAGAAATAGAGAAGTAGTAGCAGAACTCTATGCTTGCCTTGTCCCTCAAACATAGCTAGATAAGTATCAAATCATTCTGAACACCCAAGAAATTGATCTGAATACTGACAGGAAAAACTGCACAGCTACAGGGAGAAAAGTGGCCACGTAATGGAAGGTAGGAGCTGCAGACTCCTGATTCGTGGGATAAAAGAATCAAGTATATTGCAGAGGGGAGGGAGCCTTGATCATGGAGAGAGGAGAGAGAGGGAGAGAGAAAACAGTGCACAGGAAATTGCACAAGAAAAATATTTCCCCAAAACTATTGCCTGGGGAAATGAGAGGGACTTATTATCCTGAGTTTTTATAATCGACAGAGACTGATTATAAAAGACTGAAGTTTTATCATGTCCGAGTAATGACAGATGTGGAGCCCAGCAGGCATAACAGTGTTCCTGTGGAGAAGGAGAGTTAGTATCCAAAATCTACAAAGAACTTATCAAACTCAACACCCAAAACACAAATAATCCAGTTAAAAAATGGGCAGAAGACATTGAGTAGATGTTTTTCCAAAGAATACATCCAGATGGTTAAGAGACACAGGAAAAGAAACTCAACATCACTGATCTTCAGGGAAATAAAAATCAAAAGTGCAATGAGGTATCACCTCACACCAGTCAGAATGGCTAAACTCAACACCACAAAAAACAACAGGTGTTGGTGAGGATGCAGAGAAAGCAGAACACTAGTGCATTTTTGGTAGGAATGCAAACTGGTGCATCCACTCTGGAAGACAGTATGGAGGTTCCTCTAAATGTGAAAAATACAACTACGTTAGACCTAGCAATTGCACTACTAGGTATTTACACAAAGGATACCAAAATACTGATTTGAAGGGATAAATGACCCTGATGTTTACAGTAACATTATCAACAATAGCCAAATTATGGAAAGAGCCCAAATGTCCATCTATTGATGAATGGATAAAGAAGATATAGAAGATGTGGTGTGTGGGTATGTGTATAATTTTTATATATTATACTGATAAAAATTAATAATTACACATTATAGTAATTATTAATATGTAATATATAATATATAATGGAATATTACTTGGACACCAAAAAAATGAAATCTTGCCATTTGTAATGACATGGATGGAGCTAGAGAGTATTATGCTAAGTGAAATAAGTCAATCAGAGAAAGATTAATACCATGTGATATCACTCATTTCAGAAACAAAATTAATGAACATAGATGAACATAGTGGGGGGAAAAAGAGAGGCCAGCCAAGAAACAGACTCTTAACTATAGAGAACAAACTGATGGCTACTGGAGGGGAGGTGGATGGGGGGTGGTTTAAATAGATGATGGGATGACGGGTATTAAGGACTGCAATTATTGTGATGAACACCAAGTGTTATATGTAAGTGATGAATCACTAAATTCTACACCTGAAACTAACATTTCAGTATATACTAGCTAGCTGGAATTTTGGGGACTTCATCAAGATAAAAGGCTTCTGCACAGCAAAGCAAACAGTCAACAAAACAAAGAAGCAACCCACAAAATGGGAGAAGACATTCGCAAATGACACTACAGGCAAAGGGCTGATATCCAAAATCCATAAAGAACTTCTCAAACCCAACACCCAAAAAACAGATAATCATGTCAAAAATGAGCAGAAGACATGAACAGACACTTTTCCAATGAAGACATACAAATGGCCAGCAGACACAAGAAAAAATGTTCACCATCATTAGCCATCAGAGAAATTCAAATCAAAACCACACTGAGATACCACCTTATACCAGTTAGAGTAGCAAAAATTAACAAGGCAAGGAACAACAAATGTTGGAGATGTGGAGAAAGGGGAACCCTCTTACACTGTTGGTGGAAATGCAAGTTGGTACAGCCATTTTGGAAAACAGTGTGGAAGTTCCTCAAAAATTAAAAATAGAACTACCTTATGACTCAGCAATTGCATTACTGGGTATTTACCCCAAAGATACAGGTGTAGTGAAATGAAGGGCCATATGTACCCCAAGGTTCATAGCAGCAATGTCCACAATCGCCAGTCTGTGGAAATAGCCAAGATGCCCTTCAACAGACGAATAGATAAAAAAGATGTGGTCCATATATACAATGGAATATTACTCAGCCATTAGAAAGGATGAATACCCAACTTTTGCATCAACATGGATGGGACTGGAGGATACTTATGCTGAATGAAATAAGTCAAGCAGAGAAAGTCGATTATCATATGGTTTCACTTACTTGTGGAACATAAGGAATACTATGAAGGACATTAGGGGAAGGAAAGGAAAAGTGAAGGGGGGCAAATCGGAAGGGGAGATGAACCATGAGAGACTGTGGACACTGAGAAACAAACTGAGGGTTTCAGAGGAGAAGGGGGTTGAGGAAAGGGTGAGCCTGGTGATGGGTGCTAAGGAGGGCATGTATTGCCTGAAGCACTGGGTGTTTTATATAAACAATGAAGCTTGGAACACTGCATCAAGAATTGATGATGTATTTTATGGTGACTAATATAACACAATAAAAATTTTTTAAAAGTTGGAAGAAGAAACTGGAGAAAAAAGAAAAAGAAAAAAAGAAAAAATACAATTGAAAAGAAATATATAAACTTAATTTTATTTGCTAATAATACGATTTTCTATGTAGAAAGTTCAAAGATTTTCAGGCTTTATGTCCTCAAATCACTGGTGAATTCCCAACATTCACATGATTTTTGACTCTCAGGTTTCATGTTCATGGATTTCTGCATCTAGCAGAAATTTATAGGACAGATTTTCATCTAGAGAGCTTAATATTCTTATGTAAGATGGGAAGCTTGTGTAAAAAAGAGCAAATGGAAAAAAAAGGATGATAGATCTATTACTAATCTCTCTCTTGCTCTTTCTCTCAACTGTCTTGAAACTAATCAAATGCCATGGCGAAATAGATAATAAATTATTTATATTCATATAATACTATGTGAAATTTGATGATCTATAACTACACACATCGACCAAGATGAATGACAAAAATATAACATATAAGAACTTAGATATTAAATAATACAACCTGTCTGATTTCATTTATATAAATTATTAAAACAGACAAAACTAATCTATCCTGTTTGGAAATCAATATATTGGCAATTCTTGAAGAAGGAATAAAGAATAGAAGAGTCAAGAAAGAAGCACTACCAGAAGGAAAAACTCAACTATTCTCTGTAAGTATTTCATAATACAGAAGAATTTATCCCTAATACACATTCAATTAAACAGTAGCTCAAAGACAGGAAAATAGACTAACAGAATGTGATGAAAGGAAAAGTTTGTGAGCTTAAGAAATGAACCAAGAACTAAAACAAAAACAAAAACAAAAACAAAAACAAAACAAAACAAAACACCACTGTAAGGCTAACAAATATATTAGAAATAAGAAGAAAAGAAGCAAAGAAAAAAAGTAGGAATAACATCAGCTACCTCATATACAGAACTTCATTTCTTTTACTTTTTTAAAGTTTTTATTCAAATTCCAGGTAGTTAGCATACAGTGTAATGTTAATTTCAGGTATAAAATAGATAGAGTGATTCAACACTTCCATATAACTCCTCCTTAATCCCCATCACCTATTTCACCTATTCCCCCATCCACCTCCCCTCTGAAGCCATCTGTTTGTTCTCTACAGGCCTTGATTTCTAATATCATTCTCTGATAAAAAGAATCAGGGCTTCTTGAAGAAATGGCTAATTCTAGGACTAAGGAAGGAAATACACAACATGAGTATGGAGCATCTTGCAGTACCCGAAAGTGAAGAAGTACTGAAAGTACTAAAGTACTGAAAAAAATCAATGATAAGGTTAAGTCAAAGAAACACAAGAGCTGAAGATATTATAATGTCTAGAATATCTGAAAGATATTCTAATGGCCAAAGCTGAAACAATTTGGGGAACAAAATACCCCAAAAAAGTGGTATTGAACTATAATCCAAAATATGAAATATGTACCCATGATAATATGGGATTGAAGAAAATAAATGGAGGTGAATAGACAAATTTCCCCATGGTCAAGAATTCCAAATAATTCTTTATAGAAACCCCATGCCCAAGGAGGTTGAACATAGTCTCCACTCCTTAAGTGTGGGCTGCTCATAGTGACTTCATTCCAAAGAGTAAAGTATGGAAAAGTGGGAAAAAAAGAGTAACTTTATCTTTCAAAAGTCAAAGAAACCTGACATACTGTACTTCAGCAGTGGGCAGTTAAAGTTAACCTCAACAGTGATAAATCATGTTGATAGTATGTACCCTTAATATAAGAATGACAACCTCTGTGATCTTCCATAACCTCCGTCTAATCATGAAACAAACATCAGATAAAACCCAAGTTGGGGACATTCTTCAAAATATCTGACCAATTTTCTTCAATACTGTCAAAGTCATCAAAAACAAAGAAGTACTAAGAAACTGTCATAGACAAGAGGAACCTAAGGAGACATGATAACTTAACGTGGTATCCTGGATGGAGTCTTATAACAGAAAGAGAGTAGGTAAAACCAAGGAAGTGTGGACTTTAGTTAATAAGTATTACTATTGGTTCAGTAATTGTGGGAAATTTATCACACTAATGTAAGATGTTCATGATAAAGGAAACTCTGTATGATCTGTACTATCTTCACAATTTTTCTGTGAATCTAAAGTTCCTCCAAAATGAAAAGTTTATTTTAAAATGAATAACTTGGGGTGCCTGGGTGGCTCAGTGGGTTAAGCCTCTGCCTTCAGCTCAGGTCATGATCTCAGGGTCCTGGGATCAAGCCCTGCATCCGGCTCTGTGCTCAGCAGAGAGCTTGCTTCCCCCTCTCTCTCTGCCTGCCTCTCTGCCTACTTGTGATCTCTCTCTCTCTCTCTGTTAAATAAATAAATAAAAATCTTTAAAAAAATAAAAAAATAAAGTGAATAACTTTAAGAAGAAACTGGATTGTGATCATAGCAGTGAGTGCAAAGAAAGAAAATAGGAAAACTGGGATGCCTGGGTGTCTCAGTCGGGCTTTTTAAAAATTATTCTTTATCATGTTATGTTAGTCGCCATACAGTATATCATTAGTTTTTGATGGTAGTGTTCCATGATTCATTGTGTGTGTATAACACCTAGTGCTCCATGCAATACGTGCCCTTCTTAACACCCATCAATGAGCTAACCCATCCCCCTACGCCCCTCCCTTCTAAAACCCTCAATTTGTTTCTCGGAGTCCATAGTCTATCATGGTTTGTTTCCGCCTCTAATCCCCCCCTTCATTTTCCCCTTCCTTCTCCTAATGTCCTTAAGTAGCTGCCTTTGGCTCAGGTCATGACCCCAGGGTCCTGGGATCGAGTCCTGCATTGAGCTCCCTGCTCAGCGGGGAGCCTGCTTCTCCCTCTCCCTCTGCTGCTCCCCCTGCTTGTGTGCTCTTTCTCTCTCTAACAAATAAATAAAATATTTTCGTAAAAAAAGAAAGAAAACAGGAAAATTAAGGAATTAGGAAAATCATAAAAACAGAGAAGAAAGTTAATACAAAATTAGCTTAATTGGATCCCTAGAAGTATATGAAATCCATTAAAATTTTAACAGTGTAAGAAATTTCCCTTGAAGTAAAAGACATGCTGAAGCTCTGGCTCATAAAAGCACATCACATATTGGGAAAATGTGTAGAAAAATAATGACAAAGATGAATCCAAACTAAGTTATTTAAAGGGAAGTATAAAAACATAATTATTCATATGGCCAAGTAGAAAAGGCAAATCACCTACAAAGTGGAAAAATCAGTTTGAGCTCAGATTTTGCCACATCAGCATTTCATGCCAGAGGGCAATGGAGCAATGTCACAAAACTGTGAGCAGACTAACTATGACTCAAAAATATCATACACAACCAAAATATAAAGGTGATTTGTACACATTTTCAAACATGAAAAAATGTATGGAAAGACCCTATTAAAAGAATAATCACAGTGCTTAATGATGAGGTCTAATTAACTCATAGATGAATACTAATACATAAACCAGGAATAAAAGAAGTGTGAGTATAATGAATGGTGCTGAACATTGAATCCATTTACAACTAGAATGAACACTAGACAATTACAAAGTTATGAGCACAGAACAAAAGGCAAGCGTTATGAAAATGGTCAAAGTGAGCAATAATACCAATATCAAATATAAGAATTGGGAAGGGGATTAGCTATTCCAGTTTCAGGAATTAAGATGACCTTCTCCTATTCTAATTTTATGCCAGAGAGCAAAAGTAGTTCCTCTCTGGAGGCCAAAACCTTAAGTGCTCTCTACATGTTTTATATACAAAGTAGCAGTCCATGAACAATAGGACTAAATGAATGGAACCCCAGTGAAAAAGAAAAAAGAAAAAGAACAGACCCATAAATGATCCAGATTTTAGAACTCAAGAAAATAGATGAAAATAATTTCACCAGATAACTGAAATATATAAAAATTACACAATAAAAATTTAGAAATAAAAATAAAATAACAAATTAAAAACACAACAGATTGTTTTAGAACCAGGTAAGACAAGAAGAGAGGGCTAGGAACTGGAAAATATATCAGATTAAAATATCCAGAATGAGCCATTTGCATCGACATAGATGGAACTGGAAGGGATTATGCTAAGTGAAATAAGTCATGCAGAGAAATACAATTATCATATGGTTTCACTCATGTGTGGAATATAAGGAATAGCAGGGAGGACCACAGGAGAAGGGAGGGAAAACGGAATGGGAAGAAATCAGAGAGGGAGAAAAACCATGAGAGACTCTGGACCCTGGGAAACAAACTGAGTTACAGAAGGGAGGAGGGTGGGAGGATGGGGTGACTAGGTGATGGATATTAAGGAAGGCACGTGTTGGGATGAGCACTCAGTGTTATACGCAACTAATGAATCATCGAACACTACATCAAAAGCTAATGATGTATTATATGTTGGCTAATTGAGCATAATAATACTGGGTGTGGTGCATAAACAATGAATCTTGGAACACTGAGAAAATATAAAAATAAAATAAAAAATATTAAAAAAAAATGAAAAACAAGTGAATGCTGTGAATTGTGTAGGACTGATGTGTAAGACTGATGATTCACTGTACCCCTGAAACAAATAATACATTATATGTTAATAAAAAAATAAATAAATAATAAAATATCTGGAATGAGAAATAGAAAGCAAAAAGGACAGAAACAAAGAAGTCAGTGTAAGATACATGAGAAATGGAGAATTAGTAAAAGATATATCTAATTTTAGGAGTGCCTGGGTGGCTCAGGTGGTCAAGTGTCCGACTCTTGATCTCAGCATGGGTCTCGATCTCAGGGTCATGGGTTCAAGCCACATGTTGGGCTTGAGCCCAACATGGAGCCTACTTAATAATAATAATAATAATAATACATTGAATTTTATTCAGACACAAGAATAGAGGAAGGAGAGAGAATGGGGCAGAATGGACATCCTTCAGGTAAAGTGAAATGATTACCAATGGAAACATTGGAATTCAAGGGGAAAATATGTGGCTTATTCTAAATGAATATTGGTTATGAAAAATGGTAATAGTTTTATATGGACCTGAAAATACATGTAAAATTAAATTACATGTTTAAAATAACACAGAAGTTGAGGGATATGAGGGGAACTAAGGTGTTTTACTATCCTTGCACTTTTCTGGGAAGTAGTGGAAGTATATACAAAAATTAGACACTAGTAGGCAAAATTCATAGTGTATTCTTGAGAAAAGTCACTAAAAGAAAAAGAATTATACATCTAACAAGCTACTGAAGAGGAAAGGTCAGAAGGTGACAAAACAAACAAACTTGGTTAGTCGGAAGGTGACAAAACAAAGAAACAAAAATGACACCAAACATATGGGAGACACAGGAGCAAGTCCTATGATGGTAGATTTAAACAGAAATATATCAGCAATTACATGAGCATTCCATGTTCTCCACAACTTCTCCAGCATTTGTTATTTCTTGCAGTTTTGGTTTGAGCCATTCTGATAGGTGTGAGGTGATATCTTGTTGTGGTTTCGATTTGCCTTTCCCGATGATTAGTGATGTTGAGTACTACTATGTTCTACAGTATATTAACATTATGTAAAAACTAATGTAGCACTGTGTGTCAACTATACACACACAAAGAGAGAGAGAGAGAGAGAGAGAGAGAGAGAGAGAGAGAGAGAGAGGGAGAGAGAAAGAAATGGCACCAGTTATAAATAAAGTCTTTGATACAGTAGAAATGTACCCTTTCAAACTACTTTAACTCTCAGGCAAATATCTTGACCCAAGAGGAGACACAGACTTTCCAAAAGGGAGAATTACAAAATATCAACAAATAGAATCAAGCAATATATATAAAGGATAGTACACAATGATTAACACATAATTAAACAAGGCAAGGGTGACTTAATATTGGAAAAATCTATCAGTATAATTCCACACATTAATAAAATGGAGTTAAGTTTTATGACACTCTCAAAGGATATAGAACAAAATAATTTTACAAAATTAACTATTTATTGGAAAATTCTTAGAAAATTAGTGGATACAGAAATGGTCCTGAACCTGATAAATACTATCCATAAAACATGTAGCAAATATCAGTAAAGGTGAATTATTTAAAATATTCTACCTGAAATTCACAATGGTACATGTAGACAAGAAAACTGATATAGATTGGAAAAGATGGAACAGAAATGTTATTATTCACACATGGTGTAATTAAATACATAGAAAATCCAAAAGAATTTACAAATTATTAGAATTAATAAGTGAATTTAGCAAGGTCACAGAATGCAAGAGTGATATATAATAATTAATTATTTTTCTACAAAGAAAAATGAACAAACAAAAGGAAAAGACAGTAAAGGCAACATTACCTTTAATAACATAAAAAATAAAATATTTAGGAATCAATTCATGGAAAGAATTCCAAGACACAAAACATTATTTAGGGCGCCTGGGTGGCTCAGGGGGTTAAAGTCTCTGCCTTCAGCTCAGGTCATGATCTCAGGGTCCTGGGATCGAGGCCCACATTGGGCTCTCTGCTCGGCAGAGAGCCTGCTTCCTCCTCTCTCTCTGCCTGCCTCTCTGCCTACTTCTGATCTCTCTCTCTCTCTGTCAAATAAATAAATAACATCTTTAAAAAAACACATTATTTAGAAAAGTTAAAGGAAATCTAAACAAATATCATGCTCCTGGATTGGAAATCTCAACAGTGTAAGATGTAAATACTATCAAAATTGCTGCATAGAGACAATGTGATAAAAATGCTGAAACACAGCAGTTTTTTCAGGGAAAAACTGAAAGCTTTCCCCCTAACGTCAGGAACGAAACAAGGGTGTCCATCCTCACTATTGTTATTTAACATAGTACTGGCAATCA
>LNAC01001852.1:43137-63099 GCA_002007465.1 Ailurus styani
CCCTATCAAAATAACACCAGCATTTTTCACAGAGCTAGAACAATCCTAAAATTTGTATGGAACCACAAAAGACCCTGAAGAGGCAAAGCAATCCTGAAAAAGAGAAGCAAAGCGGGTGGCATCACAATGCCTGACTTCAAGCTATATTAAAAAGCAGTAGCTTTTTCACAACGGGTTTGCCGCCAGAACACAGGTGTCATGAAAACCACCACTAGACCTAAACCAAAATGGGAAAGGAAAAGACTCACATCAGCATCGTCATCATGGGACACGTAGGTTTGGGCAAGTCTACCACTATTGGTCATCTGACCTACAAATGTGGTGGGATCAACAAAAGAACTATGGAAAAATTTGAGAAGGAGGCTGCTGAGATGAGAAAGGGTTCCTTCAAGTATGCCTGGGTTTTGGATAAACCGAAAGCTGAACGTGAAAGTGGTATCACCATGGATATCTCCCCCATGGAAATCCGAGAACAGCAAGTATTATGTGACCATCATTGATGCCCCAGGACACAGAGGCTTTATCGAAAACATGATTATAGGTACATCTCCGGCTGAGTGTGCTATCCTGATTGTTGCTGCTGGTGTTGGTGAATTTGAAGCAGGAATCTCCAAGAATGGGCAGACCCGTGAGCCTGCCCTTCTGGCTTACACACTGGGTGTAAGACAACTAACTGTTGGTGTTAACAAAATGGATTCCACTGAGTCACCCTACAGCCAGAAGAGATATGAGGAAACCATTAAAGTAGACAGCATTAAGAAAATGGGCTACAACTCCAACACAGTAGCATTAGTGCCAATTTCTGTGACAACATGCAGCAGCCAACTGTTAACTTGCCTTGGTTCAAGGGATGGAAAGTCACCCATAAAGATGGGAATGCCAGTGGAACCACACTGCTTGAAGCTCTGGCTTGCATTCTGCCACCAACTTGTCTAAATGACAAGCCCTTGCATCTAGCCCTCTGGGACGATTACAAAATTGGTGGTATTGGTGCTGTCCCTGTGGGCCGAGTGGAGACTGCTGTTCTTAAACTGGGCATGGTGGTCACCTTTGCTCCAGTCAATGTTACAACTGAAGTAAAGTCTGTTGAGACGCACCATGAAGCTTTGAGTGAGGCTCTTGCTGGGGACAATGTGGGCTTCAGTGTCAAGAAGGTGTCTGTCAAAGGTGTTCATTGTAGCAACATGGCTGGTGACAGGAAAAAGCAGCTGGCTTCATGGCTCAGGTGATTATCTTGAACCATCTAGGCCAAAGCAGTGCTGGTTATACACCTGTGCTGGACTGTAACACAGCTCACATTGCTTGCAAGTTTGCTGAGCTGAAGGAGAAGATAGATCATCATTCTGGAAAAAAGATAGAAGATGGTCCCAAGTTCTTGAAATCTGGGGTTGCTGCCATCGTTGATGTGGTTCCTGGCAAACCTATGTGTGTTGAGATCTTCTCTGACTATCCTCCCTTGGGCCGTTTTGATGTTCGTGACACGAGACCGGTGGTGGCTGTGGGTGTCATCAAAGCAGTGGACAAGAAGACAGCTGAAGCGAGCATGGTCACCAAATCTTCCCAGAAAGCTCAGAAGCCTAAGTGAATATTATCCCCAATACCTGCCACCCCGGTCTTAATCAGTGGTGGAAGAATGGTGTCAGAACGGTTTGTGTCAGTTGGCCAACAGTTCAATAGTAAAAGACTGGCTAATGATAACAATGCATCGTAAAACCTTCAGAAGGGAAGGAAAATGTTCTGTGGACCATTTGTTTTTTCATGTGTGTGGCAGTTTTTAGTTTTTAAAATCAGTACTTTTTAGTGGAAACAACTTGACCAAAAATCTGTCACAGAATTTTGAGACCCATTAAAACATGAGTTTAATGATGAAAAAAAAAAAAGCTGTAGTCATCAAGACAGTATGGTACTGGCACAAAAACAGACACATAGATCAGTGGAATGGAATAGAACACCCAGAAATGGACGCACAACTACATGGTCAACTAATATTCTATGAGGAAGGAAAGCACATCCAGTGAAAACAAAGGCAGTCTCTTCCACAAATGGTGTTGGGAGAACTGGACAGCAACATGCAGGAGAATGAAAGGGACCCCCTTCTTACTCCATATGCAAAAATAACTTCAAAAATGGATGAAAGACCTAAATGTGAGGCAGGAAACTATCAAAATCCTAGAGGAGAACATAGGCAGTAACCTCTATGACATCAGCCACAGCAGCTTCTTACTAGATATGTCTACTGAGGCAAGGGAAACAAAAGCTAAAATAAGCTATTGGGACTACATCATCAAAATAAAAAGCTTTTTCACATTGAAGGAAACAATCAACAAAACTAAAATGCAACCTGGGGTGCCTGGGTGGCTCAGTCGGTTAAGCATCTGACTCTTGATTTCAGCTCAGGTCATGATCTCAGGGTCTTGAGATCGAGCCCCACATCAGGCTCCATGCTCAATGGGGAGTCTGCTCAAGATTCTCTCTCTCCCTCTCTCTCCCCCCTGCCCCTTGCCCCACTCTTCTTCTCTCTCAAATAAACAAATAAATCTTAAAAAAAAGCCAACTTAAAAGGCAACCTACTGAATGGGAGAAGATATTTCCAAATGATATATCTGATAAAGAGCTAATATCCAAAATCTATAAAGAACTTAACCACACTCAACCCCCCAAATAAATAATGCGGTTAAGAAATGTGCAGAAGACATGAACAGACATTTCGCCAAAGAAGACATCCAGATAGCCAACGGACGCGTGAAAAGATGCTCAACATCACTGATCATCAGGGAAATGCCAATTAAAACTACAGTGAGATATCACCTCACACCTGTCAGAATCACTGAAATCAACAACACAAAAAACAACACATGTTGGTGAGGATGTGGAGAAAGGGGAACCCTCTCGCACTGTTGGTGGGAATGCAAACTTGTGCAGCCACTGTGGCGGACAGTATGGAGGTTCCTCAGAAAGTTAGAAAATAGAACTACCCTATGATCCAGCAATCACACTTCTGGGTGTTTACTCAAATAATACAGAAACACTAATTCAAAGGGATACATGCACACCTATGTTTATATCAGCATTATTTACAATAGCCAAGTTATGGAAGTAGCACAAGTATCCATCAATAGATTAATGGATAAAGAAGATGTGGTATATGCACACAATGGAATATTATTCAGCCATAATAAAAGAAAAACATCTTGCCATTTGCAATGACATGGATGGAGCTGGAGAGTATAATGCTAAGTGAAATAAGTCATTCAGAGAAAGATGAATACCATATGATTTCACTCATGTGTGGAATTTAAGAAACAACAATAACAAAAGAGTAAAAGAGAGAGAGAGAACAAACTGATGGTTATCAGATGGGAGGTGGAGGAGTGGGATGGCTGAAACAGGTGATGGGGATTAAGGAGTGCCCTTGCTGTGATGAGCACTGGGTGAGGTATGGAATTGTTGAATCACTATATTGTACACCTGAAACTAATATAACACTATACATATATTAATTATCCTGGAATTGAAATTAAATTAAATTAAATTACATTTTAAAAAACACGGCAGGATTTTTGGAAATCGACAAGTTCATTCTAAAATGTGTATGGGAATGTAAATGGGGAGAAAGAGCCAATTGATCTTGAAGAAGAAAAGCATAGCCGAAGGGCTCTAAAAGAAGAGTTAATAGAAAGTTATAATGAAGACATTGTATTATTTGTGCAAGGATAAAAAGACCGGTGGAATAGACTAAAGAGTCCAGAAACACACATGCACATATATGGTCACTGATGATGTAAATACCATTGCGGGGAGATGGGGAAAAGATGGTCTTTTTAGTAACTTGTGCGGTATCAATTGTATATCTCTACAGGGGGAAAAAAAGAGAATATTCCTCCACCTTCACAAAACGTGAAATAATCCGTTTGAGATGCATTTCACATCTAAGTAAGAAATGTAAAATAATAAAGTTTTTAGAAGAAAATGCAGGCAGGCAGCTGGTGTGGCTTGCTGGAGCCAGCGTGGGCAATAAGGACCTTGTTCTCTAAATATTGAGGTTCTGGATTCTGATTGTTGATCACAGCTTTTCATGGCTGAGGAGCCGGCAGCTTCTCAGAAAGTTAAACACAGAACTATACCATATGACCTAGCAATTCCACTTGTAGGTATATATCCAGAAAATTTGAGAGCAAGGACTCGAACAGAAATTTGTATACCCACGCTCGTAGCAGCATTATTGACAGTAGCCAGAAGGTGTAAACAGCCACGTGTCCATCAGCTGATGAATGGGTAAGCAATATGTGGTATATGCATGCAATGGAATATTAATCAGATATTTTAAAAGATGAAATTTTGACATATGCCTCAACACGGACGGACCTCGAAAACGTTATGCTAACTAAAATAAGCCAGACACAGTAAAAACAAATACTATATTTGTGTTTATACCATATAATGTATTCCACTTGCATGAGTTACCTAGAATAGGCAAATTCATACAGGCAAAAAGTAGAATAGAGATTGCTAGAGGCCAGTGGGAGGAAAAAATGGGGAGTTATTCTTTAATAGGTACAGAGTTTATGTTGGGGATGATGACAAACTTTTTAGGTATAGTTAGTGGTGATGGTGATGGGTACATTGTGAATGTATTTAATACCACGAATTCTACACTTGTGGATGGTTAAAATGATAACTATTATGTTGTATACATTTTACCACACATTTTTTTAAATGGTATGATCATTTTGGAGACTTCCTTGGTACTACTTAATAAAGCTGAGTGTAGGCAATGTCCTATGTCCTAGCTGTTCAGCTCCTAAGTAACCACACAAATTCACATATATAAGTACAGTTATCACTAAAGTCTGTACAATATTGTTCATATAGCAAAATATGTACTATCCCAGACAAAAAAAAACCTACCCAAATATTAATAACAAGTAAAATTGATGAGTAAATTATATACATTCATATGATAGACTACAACATAACAATTAAATGACTGAATAACTACCAGACCCAAGAGCATGGATAAAACACAGGAAAATGATGTTGAGTGAAAAGAATCTAAACACAAAAGACTCTATGCCACGCGATTCCATTTACATAAATTTAAAATCAGACGAAACCAGACCGTGCTGCCAGGAGTGAGGACTGTGGTTACTTGGCAGATGAGGGATGGGGGTAACTGGCAAGGGGCCCAAGAGGGCCTTGTAGGGAGCTACCCGAAATTCTACATTTCAAATTGAGTGGGGATTGCATAGGTGTGGAGTGTTCATTTTGTGAAATTTCATGGAGCAACACAATCATGATTTGTGTAATTTTTGTAATTTATACTTTAGTAAATAAGTGTATTTGAAAACAAATGGGAGAATGGGGGAGTTGTTGTGGTAGAAAGTGCAAGGGAACTATCCTCTTCGTATGTTGTCTTCCAAGGCAGGGATTTTCCTGAGCCCAACAAGCTTTAAATGAACCATGAAAGTTCCCAAATTTGGGAAAATAAAATTCCCAAATATATAATGTTACTGAAATCTATTTTCTTAACTTTGGAGGAATCTTCCAGACACATATATCCCAAAACCAAGATTCATCTCTTTCTTTTTCCCTTTCTCTTTATTTTAGCATACTGATAAAACAAAATTTAGTATAGTTTTTTCTTGAATAGCATGTGTGGTATAAGCCAATTTTTGTGATATTCATTTCTTTCAAGTTATCCCTCTCTCTTGCTTTCCACCTACCAACCTATCCTTTTGTTTTTCGTAGGTGAATAAAAAAGGTATCTGAAGTGATTTTGAGCCAGTGTTAGAATAGATAATTCTGGATGTTAAAATGGGTATAATTTATTGTTTTGCATTTATTTTTCAGCATCGTCCTTGATTTCTGTTATTAAAAACCAACACGTTATAATAAATTTATGAAATCACACTCCTATATTTTTTAAGTTCATAATACCTCACCCTCTTACATTTTGTAAATGCAGCTACATGTTGTTAACTAAACCGTGTGTTCAGTTTATACCCACCATTGGACACTTTAAAATCCCCAGCATCTATATATTAGATTTTGTTGGGTTTTTTTTCTTTTTTTGAATTTTTATTTAAATTCTAGTTAGTTAACATACAGTATAATATTAGTTTCAAGGGTAATTTTCTGTGTGTGAATTCACATTTATTTTTCTCAATAGACCCACATTTTATTGGTTCCCAGAATACTTCTTCCTTAACCTTGGAGTAATCTTCCATAAACTACTATCTCTTCAGGTAAAGAAATCACTAACCAAAGATTTACCTCTTTCTTGTTTCCTGCCCTTTATTTTATCATAGTCTAATAAAATAAAATCTAATACTTTTTATTTGAATAGCATGTGTGTTAGAAGCTGATCGTTGTAAAAATCATTTCTGTAAATTTATCTACCTTTCTTGCTCTCCACATGCCAGCCTACCAGTTTATCTCACAAGTGAAAGCACAGATGTTTGTATGCAATGATTTTGGACCAGTAATTCTGAACATTGCAATTTGATACAATTTATTGTATCCATGTTCATATTTTTTTGTAGTGCTTGATTTTTTTAAATAATCGACATGATATAATAAATGTGTAAAATAAATATCCTTTGTTTTTTAATTTATATAAACCTCATGCCGTTGTACTTTACAGAGTTGTATGTTGTCAACCAAAGTACGTGACTGATTTCTACCATGATTAAAAGTTTTCAAATCATCAGCAATTACATGCTAGAATTTATTGCTTCTTCATTTTCTAATGAAAATTCACTTCTGTGAATTCACATTTATTTTTCTCAACAGGCCCACATTTTAACAGTTTCCAGAACTGATACGTTTGAGGTTGTAACAGCAAAACCAGTTTTTACACATGACCTCCTTGTTCTATGACCAGATCGGTTTCTATCTGTGGCTCTAGCTCACAGGGAATGGGGTCAGGCTTCTCTTTCTGCTCCTCAGTCCAGGGAAAGGCCCTGATCCCAACCCTTCCTCAGCCTTCCCTCACGGGGAAGACTCCTGTGACGGGCCAGATTCTGGAGCACTGAGTGTAGTACCACAGCACGCAGCGAGGTGACACGCATGCATGCCCATGCATGGACATGCCCATGTTCTCTCTTACAATACTAAGCGGTAAGCTGAGCCAGTGCCTACCTGTGAAGGTTGGATGCTGCCACATCACTCTCTCTTCCTTTCTTCCCACTGGAGATTTGGGGCTGAGTCCTCATCCTTGCATATTAGGGGTCAGTGGTGGTAAAATGCAGAATGAGTCAAAGGAATTCTGCTGCATTCTTGAGCCCACGCCTGTGCTACTACCCAACTTGACCAGAAGGCTCTAAATGGAGGGGTACAGGGAACTAGCCCAGTGAACAATATTCCAAGACCTTGTTGTGTCTGTGCCTCATTCAGAGAAAGCTCTGGGAGAGGGCAGACTGGCAGTGTCGGGTAGGAGGAAGGTGTTGTTTTGTCCTCTGGACAAATACTAGTCCCGTACTGTCAGATTCTTACTGATAACTCCACACTTTCACATGCCTCTCACCCTACTGCAGATGGGAAACACACATACCCAAAAGTCATGGCCTACACTGAAATGTCGCGTGTACCCATTTGAATAGACATGGCCTCAGGTGTTGTTACAATCTCATCCAGAGACCAGCCCTTGGTGTTTTCAGGGATGGTTGGCAGGCTCAACCCATGAGAAGATAAGGTAAATATCTGGTTAAGGACCCCTGAATTTTCATTTGTTCCCTCACACCTATTTTTCCATCAGGGGCTCATGCACTAATGTCTGGTATCATGAAATCAGTGTTCTTAATCTTAAACTGGTCCCACGTAAGCAGGTTGTCCTCATTTAGGCCTCGTTTTATCTCTCAGCACTTTGTCCTTGACATTTAGACTGTCCAAACTGGCAACACGTCCCATGGTTGAGTTACTGGAGTCTGATATTTTTCAAATAGAATTGGCCACTTTAGGTCATATTTAGTAACTACTCCCACATATGTAAATAATTATCCATTTACTCTGCACACAATGTTATTTTATGTACCTCACATTTTACAGTTATCTGCAACTGGACAACACATATCCCTACTGCCTTTTTGAGAAATGCCTTTTGGCTACCATTAAGTTCTATACTGATAACACTTTGCATATTTCTTATTATACCTAGCCAATAATGGCCCTCCTCACTCCCCCCCGCCCCCCAAAAAGAAGGATCTGATGATGAAAGGGATCCGAGAATAACTTTTCCTTGATAACCACTCTCTGAATAAGCCTCACAAGTATGTTAGTAATCAGCTTCTGGGTTAGGCCTGTGTTAACTGCCCCAGGGCTGCCGTTTACCATCAGAAAGTCAATGTTTCACTTTCATAAACTCTCCTCATGTTTGTTTTCCTTGTCCTCCCCAAATAAAATCCACTGTGAGGGGACACACGCGCACACACACACACACACACACACACACACACTGCATACACAATTACTCAAAGGTACCCAAAATGGGATCATCGTAAATTTTTACCTCCCTCATGTCTCAGGAGATGAGAGGGGAAGATCTAATGGCAAAACTAAGAACAGGATGTTAGGGTAGTTTCATATTGGCATGTAAATGCTAAAATATGGCTGTTTGTTTTCACTGAGTGTCCTTAGTCTAACACCACTTGCAAAAATGTGCTTGGGATCAAGTGATGATGTTTACAAACCTTTTCATGGCATTGGGATATTAAATTCTCTATTCCAGTTTAGAGGTTTGACATAATGAATTCCCAATACCAGCAGCAGGGCAACTTCTATCTGGAATTCCTTGTGTTGTCCCTGAGAGGATTCAGTTCCTTCCCGGTGCCCCACGATGGAGAATTCTCCGTGGCATATTACATGAAAGACTTGATAAAACATTTCCTTTTTTTTTTCTTTCTACAAATACAGTGCATATGTCAGCCTACTGCCTTCACAGTATGTGCTTCCCGGGTAGCCACCTGGATGCAGCTGGCTTCAGAATGAGGAGTGTGTGCTTGTTCGTGTTTCTTCCCTGTAGCCTTATCACTGGTGAGATCTCAGCTACTGGCTTTTCAGCAAAAGCAATGAGTGAGGTAGGACCTTTGTTGTCTTGGTTTTTACAAACAGCTCTAAACTTTTCGTGGCCAAAGTTGAGAGATGATTGCGATAGCAAGAAAAGCGGGGAACTTGTGGAATTCATTATTTTGATCACCACCCAGTAAGGTGTGTCCCTGGGGAGAGGTGCTCCTTAACTTTCTTCCTGCCCCTGGCTTTCTGTTTGTCACCCTGCAGTCCTACTTTCTGTCCCTCTCCCTGCCACCTGTCCCTCGTCTTCCCTGATTCCTCCCTCTCTCTTTGCCACTACTTCTCTCTCCCTCCTTCCTAAGTCTTTTCGGTCTTCCAACTGGTTTTCCTGCTTTATCTCTCCTTCTCCCTCCCATCCTTTCCCCCATATTCCATATATGGGTACCTTTCATCCCTTTGCTCTCCCTCCCTGTCTGTTTCCCCACTGTCAGGGCCACATGGAGCCACATCTGCAGGAAGACCGTGAATACATACATGCGTATACTAATCCCTCTACCGATTCTTCCATCCTTTCCCTTCAGTTTTTCTTTTTCTTTTTCTTTTTTTTTAGATTTTATTTATTTATTTCACAGAGGGAGAGAGATCACAAGGAGGCAGAGAGGCAGGCAGAGAGAGAGGGGGAAGCAGGCTCCCCGCCGAGCAGGGAGCCCGATGTGGGCCTCGATCCCAGGACCCTGAGATCATGACCTGAGCCGAAAGCAGAGACTTTAACCCACTGAGCCACCCAGGCGCCCTCCCTTCAGTTTTTCAATTCATTCATTTATTCATTTATTTCTCCCACAGACATATTTGAGAGTTTATTATGTAACAGGCATCAGAATAGGCCCTCAGGACATACAGTGGAGAACAAAACAGACAATGGCAACTTTCACCATGGGGCTTGGCCTGGAACGGGGAGACAGATGTTTCAGAAAGGATCTCTCTAAGGAATATATACTTTTACGACAAATAACCGAAGTGGAGGAAGTTTTCAGGGTACTAAGAGAAAGGAAAAGAGGATGAGTAATTTAAATTGGGGATAAAGCGGTTGGTTGCCAAAAAATAGGCCTTCATGAAAAAGTGATATTTAAGTTGAGATCTCAAAAATAAAGCATGAGGTAGGCAGATGAACAGGAGAGGAAAATGGCTTACCACTTCAGGGTGTCCAGGAACAGCCCTCTAATGTCCCTAAGGCAGTCACAAGTATGATTCCCACAGGCCTAAAAGAAGGTCAGAATAGTTCAAGCAAAGGGACAGTGGGGATACTTTAGGGTCAGAGGTTGACAAAATCCTATTTCCAGCTCATATCACTATTCTCGTGATTCTTTCAGGCCAGACCCCTCACTTGTCATTCACTTATTTGATACTCTTTGTTAGCATTTTCCACTCCAACTCTATGCCTCTCACAGAGACAAGAAATTCTAGTGTGTTTAATATGTATCATTTTCTTTATGCAACTGAAAAATGCATACAGTGAGAGATGCGTTCTTGGTGTACACAGTATTTGATATTTATATTTTATAAATTTGTAAAATTTGTAATATATATCCTCATCCTCTGTCTCTTTGGTTTTTTTTTTTTTATGGCTGTATTGAGTTGAAGCTGACACACTGGAGACCCAAAAGACTTAATTAAAGTGCACAGTCTGGGCACGCCTCGGTGGCTCAGTCGGTTGAGCACCCAACTCTTGGTTTTGCCTCAGGTGGTGATCTCATGGACCAGGGGGTTGAGCCCTGCGTTGAGCTGCGCACTCAGCAGGGAGTCTGCTTGAAGATTCTCTCTCTCTGCCCCTCCCCCTACTCTGGGGCACACACTCTCTCCCTCCCTCTCTCTCTAAAAGAAACAAATGTAAATCTTTGAAAAAAGTAAAGTGTACAGTCTGATGAATTTTGATATATGTACTTGTGAACCAATCATCATAGTCAAGACAATGAATATATA
The DNA here is from genome assembly GCA_002007465.1 of Ailurus styani. Lineage (NCBI taxonomy): Eukaryota > Metazoa > Chordata > Mammalia > Carnivora > Ailuridae > Ailurus > Ailurus styani. Next base: position 54,124 of record LNAC01001852.1, read on the forward strand.
CATAGATATATATATCAAATATCAATAGCCAAAAATATCCTTGTGTGTCTTTGAAAGCCATCCTGCACTCCTCATGCCCTCATCACCAGGTGACCATTGAACTGATTTCTGTCACTGTAGATTAATGATCATTTTCTAGTATTAATAAGTGTAATTATACCACCTGTGTTCTTTTGGGGGGGGCGGGGGATCTTCTGCCTTCTTTCAAGTATTATATTTTCAAATTTATTCATGTTGCTGCATATATCAATAATTCATGCCTTTTTAATGGTTTATGACATTGTATGGATATACCACAATTAGATCATGTCCCTGTTGATGGACATTTGGTTTGTCTCCAGGGTTTTGTCTATTAGAAATAAAATTGCAGTGGCGCCTGGGTGGCTCACTGGGTTAAGCCTCTGCCTTCAGCTCGGGTCATGATCTCAGGGTCCTGGGATCGAGCCCCGCATCGGGCTCTCTGCTCAGGGGGGGACCCTGCTTCCCACCCCCCTTTCTCTCTCTGCCTGTCTCTCTGCCTGCTTGTGATCTCTCTCTGCCAAATAAATAAATAAAATCTTTTTTAAAAAGAAATAAAATTGCAAGGAACATTCATAAATACCTTTTTTGGAGAAATAGGTTTTCCTTTTTTCTGTGTATACCTTGGAGTGGAATGGCTGGGTTGTATGGGACACGTATATTTAACTAGATAACTACCAAACTATTTTCCAAAGTGTTTGCATTATTTTACATTTCCACCACCAGGGTATGAGTATTCTAGTTGCTCCATACCTTTTGTTATGGTCAGCTATTTTATTTTAGTCATGCTAGGGTGTCCACACAACTTTTAACTGTGGTTTTAAACTGCATTTCCCTAATAATAAATGATGGTGAGCATGTTTTCATGAATCTACTTGCCATCTGTATTACTTCTTTAATGAGGTAGTCTGTTGAATTATTTTGCCCAGGTTTTTAGTTTTTTAGTTCGATATTTATTTTCTTATGATTGAATTGTAAGAGTACTTTATAGTTGAAAATTGTCCTGTGTTGGATATCTATTTTTTTTCTAAGTACTTCATCCCAGCCTGTGACTTTCCCTTTCATTTTCAAAACAGTGACACTTGAAGACCAAAAAAAATTTCTTTTTATTTTGGTGAGGTCAAATTTACCTATTTTTTTTCTTGTGTAGTTTGTGCTCTAAACATCCTATTTTGAAAAACTTTACCCAAATCAAGCACACTAGGAAGGTCATAATTTCCTATGTTTCCTTGTAGAAATTTAAGAATTTTAACTCACGTTTAGGTTTTCCTTCCATTTCAAGTTTGTTTTTGCTTATGGTGTCAAGTAAGAGTAGAGGTCTCTCTTTCCTCTTTCTCTCTCTCTCTTTCTTTCCCTCTTTCTTTTTCTTTCTTTCTTTTTATAATTTTAAAAATTTTATTATGTTATTTTATATATTAAATATATATTAAATATAATATAATTATATCTTATTATGTTATATTTATATTATAAATATATTTATTATGATAATATATTATACTATCGTATGTATATGATGTACCATACAGTACATCATTAGTTTTTGATGTAGTGTTCCTCCACGATTCATTGTTTGCGTATAACACCCGGTGCTCCATGCACTCCGTGCCCTCCTTAATACCCATCACCGGGCTCACCCGTCCCCCCCCCTCTAAAACCCTCAGTTTGTCTCAGGGAGTCCATAGTCACTCATGGTTTGTCTCCCCCTCCGATTCCTTTTCTTTTTCTTTTCTTTCTTTCTTTCTTTCTTTTTTTTTGCATGTGGCTATTTCATCTTTTCCACCACAATGATTTGGAAAGATTATTTTTTCCCCATTGAATATCCTTGGCACCTTTTTGAAAAAGCGGTCGACTATATACTTGTGCGCATTTGTATCTGGAATCACTATCATACTCCATTGTTCTATCGTTGATCTTTATGTCGGCAGCAAACTTTCTTGATTATCGTAGCTTCATAGTAAGTGTTGATTTCTTTTTCTCTTTTAAGTCTTTATTTAAATTCCAGTTAGGTAACATAGAGGGCAGTATTTGTTGCAGGTGTAAAATATAGGGATTCAACACTCCCATGCAACTCCTGGTGCTCATCACAACAAGCGCACTCCTTAGTCCAGATCACCTAAAAAAGTAAAAATGTTGAAATCTGACAGTATAAATCTTTCAAATTGGTTTTTCTTTTTCAAAATTGTTTTAGCTATTCTAGGTGTTCTTCATGTCCTTGTAAATTTTAGTCAATTCCTATCAAAACCCTGATGGGATTCTTATTGAGATTGTGGTGAGTCTATTGATGAATTTGTGGAGAACTAACTCTTTAACAATATCTGGTCTTTGATGTCATGGACATAGTATATCTCTGCATTTATTTCGGTCTTCTTTAATTGTTTTCAGCAATATTTTAATGTTTTCAAGTAAAATGTTGCACGTGTTTTGTCAGATCTATAACTAAACAATTCACAGTTTTAGGCTATTGTAAATTGTATTTTAGTCTTGCAAATGGTATTTTAAATTTCATTTTCTTGATTACTTATTTTTGTTGCATGAAATTCCATTGATTACAATAAAATTATTGATAATATGCACTTATAAACTTTTACAGAAAGATCCTTGAGGACAATTCTCTCATTCCTGATATGGGTAACTCGTGTCCTCTCTCTTGTATTCCCCTAATCATTCTAGATAAAGGCTCATCAATTGTATTGATACTCTTTTTCAAAAAAGATTTTATTTATTTATTTGAGAGAGAGAGAGAGAGAGAGAGAGAGAGAGAGAGGAGAGAGAGAGAAAGAGCAGGGGGAGCAGAGGGGGAGGGAGAAACAGGAGCAGAAGGAGAAGAGGGTGAGGGAGAAACAGACTCCCTACTGAGCAGGGAGCCAGACACCAGGCTGGGGCTCTGTCCCGGGACTCCCAGGATCATGACCTGAGCCAAAGGCAGAGGCTTTACTGACTGAGCCACCCAGGCACCCCATTTGTATTGATATTCTTAAAGATCAGATTTAAAGTCTTTTATTTTCTCTATTGTCCAGCTCAGTGGCTTCTGCACTTTCCCTTATTTCCTTTCTTCTGCTATTTTGGTCTTCATTGTTTCTGCATTTTTGTTTCTAAGTACTGACGTTAAGGCCATTGGTCTGAATTCCTGTTTTTATATATAGGCATTTTTGTTCTATAAATTTGTTTCTAAGAACTGCTGTGAATGCAGCTCACTAATTTTAATAAGTTGTACTTTAATTTTCGTTCAGTTCAAATTACTTTCTAAATTTCTTTTTGATTTCCTCTTTCACCCATCTGTTATTGAAGAATGTATTATGTCTTTTCCAAGTATTTTTGAAATATTACAGATACATTTGTGTTATCTATTTCTAATTTAATCCCACCGTCCTCTAGGAAAGTCCTTTGGGTGATGCTAATCTTGTCAAATGTAGTAAGACTTATTTGTGGCCCAGAATATATTGTCTATCTTGGTCAATTTTCATGTACATATGAAAGTAGTGTGTGTTCTTTGTTGTTGAGGAGAGTGTTCTAAGATGTTAATTAGATTAATTTGGATGGTAGTGCTTTTCAGTCTGTACACTTACTGACTTTTTCGTCAATTTGTTCAATTGTTGAGAGGAAAGACTTAAAATCTCTGACCCTAATTGTGAATCTTTCTCTCTTTCATGTATTTCCAAACTCTGTTTATGGGTGTATAAACATTTAGAATTTTTACGTCCACTTGATGAATTGGCCGTTTTAGCTGATTATCAATAAAAGGATCCTCTTATATACGGTCCTCTCTATCCCTGCTAATATATTTTGTTCTGAAATCAGCTTTGTCTGATACTAATATATCCATTGCAACTTTGTTTTAATTACTGCTAGCATGATCTATCTTTCCCTATCCTTTTACTTTTAACCTCCATGTACCTTTACATTTAAAGCGGGATTCATGTACACAGCGGATAGCTGGATCTTATTTTTAAAACCCCTGTCCTATGTCATCAGGGAAGTGCAAGCTGGAACAGTGAGACGCCCCCTGCACACCTATGAAAATGGCCCAAATCCAGAACGGTGGCAATACCAAATGCCGGCGGGGATGTGGAGCAACAGGAACTCTCTTTCATTGCTGGTGGGAATGCAAAATACTACAACCACCTTGGAAGACAGTTTGACAGTTTCTTACAAAACTCAATCTACTCTGAGGGCACCAGGGTGGCTCAGTCGTTAAGCGTCAGCCTTCGGCTCAGGTCATGATCCCAGGGTCCTGGGATCGAGCCCTACATCGGGCTCCCTGCTCGGCGGGAAGCCTGCTTCTCCCTCTCCCACTCCCCCTGCTTGTGTTCCCCCCCCGTCAAATAAATAAATAAAATCTTTAAAAATAAACAAAGAAACTATATCTACTCTGACCATACAATACCGCTATATGGATCGTTCCTTGGTATTTACCCAAATGAGTTGAAAATGTATGTCCACACAAAAATCTCACATGTATGTCTATAGAAACTTCATTCATAATTGCTAAAACTTGGAAACAACCAAGATGTCCTTCAGTAGGTGAATGGATAAATGAACTGTGGCACATCCAGACAATGGAACGGTATTCAGCATGAAAAAGAAACAAGCTATCAAGCCAAGAAAAGACATGTAGGAACCTTACTAAATGCATATGACTCACGGAAAGAAGCCAATCTGGAACGGCTATATACTGCAGGATTCCAACTATATGACATTCCAGAAAAGGCAAAACTATGGAAACAGTACTAAAAAAAAATCAGCAGTTGATTGTGGTCAGGAGAGAGAGAGAGAGAGAGAGAGAGAGAGAGAGAGAGAGAGAGGAGAGAGAGAGAGGAGTTTGTATGTGGAGCACAGAGGATTTGGGGCAGGCGGGGGACAGGGGGCAACAGTGAAACAACCCTGTATGATACTACAGTGGTGGATACATGTCATTATATATTTGTCCAAACCTTTAGAATGCACAAAACCAACAGTAAACACTGATGTAAATTGTGGACTTTGGGTGATAACGATGTGTGGATATAGATTCACTGACTGTAAGAAGTGTACCAGTCTGGTGCAGGATGTTGGGAATGGGGGAGGCTGTGTCCATTTTGGGGCAAGAGGTTTATGGGATGGCTCTGTGCTTTCTGCTCAATTTTGCTACGAACTTAAAAGTGCTCTAAAAACTAAAGTCTATTTAAGAAAAAGGACTCCAGGGCGCCTGGGTGGCTCAGTGGGTTAAAGCCGCTGCCTTCGGCTCAGGTCATGATCCCAGGGTCCTGGGATCGAGGCCCGCATCGGGCTCTCTGCTCAGCAGGGAGCCTGCTTCCTCCTCTCTCCTCTCTGCCTGCCTCTCTGCCTACTTGTAATCTCTCTCTCTGTGTCAAATGAATAAATAAAATCTTTAAAAAAAAAAAAAAGAAAAAAAAGAAAAAGGACTCCAGATTGTCAATCTCTACATTTTAATTGGTGAATTGGGCCATTTGCATTTAATACTGTTATCAATATGCTTGGACTTAAAGCTATCATGCTACCTGTTTTCTACTTGCTGATCTATTGTCTTATTTTTTCCCCTTTTAGGATTTATTTCAAATTAAGTGTGGGGGGTTGCCTGGGTGGTTCAGTCGGTTAAGCGTCTGACTCTTGATTTTGGCTCAGGTCATGATCTCAAGGTCATGAGATCCAGCCCTGAGTGAGGGTCCATGCTGGGTGTGGAGCCTGCTTAAGATGGTCTCTCTCCCCCTCTCTCTGCCCCTCCCCCTTCCCACGCATGCTCTCTCTCTCAGAATGAATGAATGAACAAATGAATGAATAAATGAATGAATAAATAATAAAGTGAGCATTTCATGATACCATTGATCTCCCATGTAGGCTTATTAGCCATAATTTTTTGGATAAGTCCATTTGGGTTTATATTTGACGCTTCTTTAACATGCCACAGTCTACCATCAAATAATATTGTACTACTTCACCTGTAGAATTAGAATCTTACAAGAGTATACTTATATTCCCCCAAGTCCCTGTGCTATTATTGTCCAAGAAATTAATAATTCCACATAATTTATACTCCACAATGCATTGTTATGAATTTCTCTTTATACTCTTAATTAATTCATAATGATTTTTTTAAAAATAAAAAATAAACGTTCTATTACTATCGTCATATTTAGCATATTCGGTATTGATTATTCATTTCTATAGAACATATTTACATTTACTGCCATTTTTCTTGTACCCGAAAGGCATCCTTTAATATTTCTCATAGTGCATACCTAATGATGATGAATTATTTCAACTCTGGTAAGTATGAAAAAACTTTTAATTAAACTTCACTTTTTAAAAAAAAAGGTTTTTATTTCTTTATTTGAGAGCGAGAGAGTGCGAGAGTACAAGAGCATGAGCAGGGGGAAGGGCAGAGGGAGAAGCAGACTCCCCGCTGAGCGGGGAGCCAGGGAGCCAAATGCTTAAGGGACTGAGCCACCCAGGCGCCCCCAACTTCACTTTAAAAAGATATCCATTGCGTACAAAATTCTGAGTTGACAGTAATTAATATTTCACTATTATAAAGATGGTATGCCACTTTCTTATAACTTGCATTGTTCCTGATGAGAAGTTCTCTGTAATTCTTACCTCTGGTCCGGGATGATTCTATATTTTTTGTGGTTTCCCACTTCCTCAGGAGTGAGGGGAATCAGACCGGGAGAATGTCATGAATACGTATACACCATGCAGTATCTGTGCCTAGTCACTTCGGTAGATCTTCGATGCATGCATAGCAAAGTAAACACATCTTAAAACCATATGGCTCAGTGAAAAAAAAAATTCAGATTTAAGTAGAATTGTATACCATCACGCCTCTAGCCATGATGGATTTAGAGGCACCCGATTTACTCTCCCACCTAAATATCTGTAAACCAAAACAATTATAAAGCTTTACCTCATGGCACCACAGGCAACACAGGGCAGTGATCCCTGAGAGAAGGGAAACTAACATGGTGTGCCCTCAGATGGCCCAACTCCTCCAACTTCTTGCCTGGATAGAGTTTACAGGCTACAGCACAAGGAGATGGGACAGTGCCCCGTGGAGGACCTGAGCGAAGGAGAAAGAGTTGAGAATTCCGAGAGGCCAACGTGACTAGAATTTTCTGGAAGTAAGGGAGGGGAGAGCCACACAGAGAGGCAGCTCCAGAGAGCTGCAGAGGTTTCATCAGGGTGCAGTGTATGAGCAAGGGGGAGCGGTGGTAGCAGACTTCCATTTTCTGCAGTGAGTAGTTGTGTGGATAATGGTGCCACTTACTGAGATGGTGAAGATGGGAATTTTAAAAACAAGAGAGACAGGGAGTGCGAGTGTGTGGGAGGGGGAGGTTTACCAAGTGACTGGTTCTAGACAGACTCACTATGAAGAGCCCTCATGCATGGGATGCCTGGGTGGCTGCTCAGTTGGTTAAGCAGCTGCCTTCGGCTCAGGTCATGATTCCCAGGGTCCTGGGATCCAGTCCCGCATCAGGATCCTTGCTCGGCAGGGAGCCTGCTTCTCCCTCTGCCTCTGCCTGCCACCCTGCCTGCTTCTGCTCTCTCTCATTCTCTCTCTCTCCCTCTCTGTCTCTCCCTCTGACAAATAAATTTTTAAAATCTTAAAAAAAAAAAAAGACATCCATGCAGAGATGTCAGGTAGGAGAATGACTAGATGGATTTGGATCTCAAAGGTGAGGTTCAAACTGGGGCTGTAGACTTTGGAGTTATTAGCATATTGGCATAAATAGTTGTATAACATATATATATAGAGAGAGGCTGATACAAAAATGAATGTAATAAAAGCCCACATCATAAGAAAAAAGATGTAGCTATATATGGTGATGGATGTTAACTAGACTTACCATGGTGATGATCTCGTAACATATAAAATTTTTGGATCATTATGTTGTACACCTGAAAGTAACATAAGGTTAGTTGTCAATTATATCTCAATTTTACAAAGGAGAAAGCAAGAAAAAATTTAAATAATAAAGCAAACGAACAAAACGAATATAAGAGTCCACTACGGTTTTTGTAAAAAGCATAGGTTCAATTTGAGATGGGAACATAGTATTTTCTATTAGCACTGAGCAGTCTGTCAAGGCTTTCATTTCGAGGGTCTGGTCACCTCCCACAGAAATGTGTTACACAGGAAGGGCTGAAGAGACTCAGGCTGCTGACAGCGGAGGTTGCTATGCAACAGCTGAGGAAAGCCATCCAACCAGCCAGAATTGATATTGGTCACTGGAGAGTAAAAGCTGTGGTCCTAGCAATAGCTTCAATTCATGGGCAGGCATCCCGGAGAGGCTGACATTAAAAACAAAGATAAAAGTCCACCATGGTTTTTGTAAAAAGCACAGGTTCGATTTGAGTTGGAAGCATAGCATCTTCTCCCTCCAAAGCAGCTCCTCCAGTCATTCTGGAAGCACAGCAGCATGGCTGGGTTGGGTGAGTGCTTCCTGTGCTTCCCATTTTGCATATTGAGAAACCGGGCTCAGAGACGTTCAGTGACCTGGGCAGGCTCACACAGCTAGCAACAGACTGGCCAGCACTCCATCCCTGGAGTTCCGAAGACCAGCCCAGCTTCTTTTCACAAGACCACAGCTGCCCCAGGCCCCTGCCCTGGAAGGAACCCCGTGCAAACATTTACTCTGAATCGGGGCTTGCCATGGCTCAGACACACAAGTGCCTGATTGTGCTGGCTGCTCCAGCGGGCTCCAGGAAGGCCTCAGGGGCAGCCTGCTTGTGTCACTCACGGCAAAGAGGCCTGACAGTTGGGGCAGGGAGTGGATCCCAAGGAGAAATTCTCACACCTGGATGGACCCAGCTAGAGCAGGCGAGGGGTGGAGACTGTGGGGTCTCTACCTGTGTCCTGGATGCACAACATGAACTTGGGTCTCAGAGAGCCCAAACTTTACTTGTTTGGGACAGGTGTTGGCAGGGCAAGAGAGGGGTGTGTGTGTGTGTGTGTGTGTG
>LNAC01001852.1:65469-83301 GCA_002007465.1 Ailurus styani
CACCGCCTTGTACTGCCTAGTAACCTGATGATTGCTGCCCTCCCCCACCTCCTGAGAGATCCCACCTCCCACTGGATCCCGCCCCCTCCCCCTGAAGAGGCCTCACCCTCCCTCCCAGGCTGAGCTCTCTTCTTGGGACCCCCAGCATGGCTGAGGGAAGCTACCGCATGGAATCGGAAGCCTACAACGTTGAAGACATGGATGAGGGTAGTGATGAAGTCGGGGAGGAGGAGATGGTTGAAGGAAACGACTATGAAGAATTCGGTGCTTTTGGAGGCTACGGCACCCTCACCAGCTTTGACATCCGTATCCTCAGAGCCTTTGGGAGCTTGGGTCCAGGCCTTCGCATCTTATCGGTGAGGCCCCTTCTGGGCCACCTGCTGGCCCTGGGCCTTCTCCCCCATGAAGCTGCTGGGGAGTGGGGAGGGGGCAGTGGATGAATGGGAGGGTTGAGTGGGGAAGGGCTGCCCAGCTTCCCCGGGCTTCCCTCTCCTGCTCAGAGAAAGGAAAGGGGGCTTGGGAAGGTCTGGGGGGCGGGGTGGGAGCTGGCTGCAGGGAGGAGGCTGGCCAGCACAGGGAAGCATGATGGGAGCGCATAGAGCTGTCTGCCTTCCCCTACCCTTCTCTCTGGCCTTGCAGAATGAGCCCTGGGAACTGGAAAACCCTATGCTGGCTAGGACTCTGATGGAGGCATTTCAGCTGGATCCAGAAACACTTGCCAATGAGGCTGCCGCCCATGCTGCCAACGTAGCCCGCGCGGCTGCCTCCAACCGTGCTGCTAGGGCCGCCGCCGCTGCTGCCCGTGCCACCTATAATCAGGTGGTCGCTAACCGCCCGGTGGCCACAGACCAGACTTCAGGAGAAGATACCCAGCCCATGACCTATGCGACCCAGGCTCAGGCAGCTGCCCCTGAGACAAACCGTGCTACTCCGCACATCTCCCAGATGCTAGTCAACAGTGAGATGGCGGCCCCGGGGGCTCCGGCAACGTCCACTCAGCCCCAGACAGCCTCCCAGGCCCAGGAGGCCACTACCGAGGGCCCTAGTACCACCTGTGCTTTTGCTCAGGCTTCGTGTGCTAGTGAGATGGAAGCCACCCGACCCAAGACAGCCTTCCAGGGTCCGAACGATGCCTTTGATTTCACCCAGCCAGCAGGCGTCAGTGGCATGGCCTTCCCACGCCCCAAGAGACCCGCCCCAGCCCAAGAGGCTGCCCCAGAGGGCCCCAGTGCTGCCTCCTCGGAGGTGCCCCAGGCAGCACCTGCCAGGGAGGGGGCAGCCACCCGGCCCAAGACAACCAAGTCCGGAAAGGCTCTCGCCAAGACTCGGTGGGTGGAGCCTCAGAATGTTGTGGCAGCAGCTGCCACCAAGGCCAAGATGGCCCCAAGCATCCCTGAGCCCGAGGGTGCAGCTGCCACCGCTCAGCACAGTGCTGAACCCTGGGTCAGGATGGGAGGCAAGAGGACCAAGAAGGTGAGACCTCCCTGCTATCTCCAACCCCCCCGCATTGCTCCCCTCTGTTCAGTCTCATTCCTGTCCCCTCCTCCCCCATCCCCTCCCCCCCCATCNTCCCCTTCCCCTCTCTCCCTTCTCTCAGCTTGTGCATGTTCGTCCAACCCAAGTGCAGTAGCACGGGTTTTGACTGCATGAAGTCTCTGCCCTCAGGCCTGGAGGGAGAAGAGGTTGGCTCAGTGCCGGGCACGTAGTAAGCACTCAGCGCACGTCATCTGCTGTTTGTACTACTTGATTTCCAAGCACCTGCTCTGGTTAAGATGTGTGCTGGGCACTTTTGCATGGCGAGTGTGGTAGCCCTGGGTCTCTCCTCTCTCCCACGCTATAGTCCAAGCACCTGGATGACGAATATGAGAGCAGCGAGGAAGAAAGAGAGCCCCCTGCGGTCCCACCGACCTGGAGGGCATCGCAGCCCCCATTGACGGTGCGGGCTCAGGTGGCTCCCCGGCCCCCAATGGCCCTGAGGTCCCAGGTACCCTCAAGACATGTACTGTGCTTGCCACCCCGCAATGTGACCCTTCTGCAGGAGAGGGTAAGAAACCTGCCTTTCCCCCATCTCCCTCCTCTCCTCTCCTGTGGACCAGTTCTTGGAGGTCACCTGTGCCTCGATCTCCCTGTGTGCTCCTCCTCCTCCAGGCGAATAAGTTGGTGAAATACCTGATGATTAAGGACTACAAGAAGATCCCCATCAAGCGCTCAGGTGGGCAACCCGGGCCCCCTCCCCGAGCTCTGCCCTTCCATTGTGCCGTCTGGCATCAGATGTCTCCACCCAGCATGCCCAGCTGATCGCCCCATTTGCACAGTACGGGGGGTGGGGTCCCCGACGGTGCTCCCCTCAGCAGGGCTGACCGAGGGGCTGCTGCAGCTCTTTGGCCTCTGCTCAGCCCAGGTGCTCTCTCCACCTGTCTTGCCTCCTGCAGACATGATGAAGGATGTCATCCGAGAATATGACGAACATTTCCCTGAGATCATCGAACGAGCAACATACACCCTGGAAAAGGTGGGCAAGTGCCTGGGCAGCTCACTGTGGTGCCAGAGCCGCAGGGAAGCCTTGAGCCCTGCAGCCCCTTGATGCCCCCTTTCGGTACTCCCTGCTCTGGGAAGGCTTCCCTGGCTTCTCCTCCTGGGAACACCCACTGCATACTTCCTTCCCTGGAGGGTGCCTTTCCCTCAGATTCTTTCAGTGTCCTTTGTCTCCTGAAGTGGGTCCTGTTGCTTTGGCCAGTGCCAGAGCTCCCACGGGGCAGTCCCTCTGCAGCCTCTCTTCTTGAGTCTCCCCCATGACTTTGGGGTCCCTGCAGAGGGGAAGTTCTAATGGGGAACTGAGGGACTGCCTGCAGGACGGGCATTGTGGGTTTCTGCTCTCATGCTCTTTCCTCCCCCACGTAGAAGTTTGGGATCCACCTGAAGGAAATTGACAAGGAAGAACACTTGTACATTCTCGTGTGCACACGGGACTCCTCAGCTCGCCTCCTGGGAAAGTAAGAAAGCGCAGGAGGGTTGTGGCCTTCCTCACTGGTGCCTCCCCCTCCCCTTCCTCTCAGAGAAACGGGAAAACAGGGCTTTTGGTGCCTGGCACAGCTCCCACCTACAGTTAGTGGTGCCCAGTGATTAGGGGATGAACGGGGAAGTGGCCTGGGGTGAAGCCTTGCTGCTCTCAGGGCTTCCCCCCTCCCCAGTGAGCGCCCCCCCCACGACCTCCCGACCCCGTCTTCCTAGGAGAGCAGGCTCCTTGCTGCCTGCCTCTTCCTGCTTCGCGCCTGGCCTGGGCTTGGCAGAGTGGTCCTGGGGGAAGGAAGCTTCCCGTCCAGTATAACTCCTGATGCTCAAAGGGCACGGAAGGTCTGGGTGCGCCTCCAGACACACTGTTGCCAAGTGGTTGCTCCCCTCCTGAACCCATGTGTTCGCATCCACATTTGAGGCCTGAAGCGATTCAGTCTCAGACAGAGGAATGAATGGTCTGGATGAGAGAGCAAGCCATATGTAGAGTGGGAAGAACCACCGGGTCGCCCAGCCATCTGGGAAGAGCTAGTTGGGTGAGCCAGCCCTAGTTCCTTGGGCAAACGCAAACGGCTGCTGGACGGGATCTCTCCTTCCACACCTTTAGGACCAAGGACACCCCCAGGCTGAGCCTCCTCTTGGTGATCCTGGGAGTCATTTTCATGAATGGCAACCGTGCCAGTGAGGGTGAGTGGCTGGACCCGCAGCTGGGGGGTTGCCCACAGTCAGCTTCGTGTGCTGAATTCTTGTGGCCCTTCTGCCCTCACAGCTGTCCTCTGGGAGGCACTACGCAAGATGGGACTGCGCCCTGGGTATGATTGGGCTCTCGGCTCCCGCCCCTCAGCGTTGTCCTTGGGCACCGGTGGCCCCAGGATGGGATTAGCCTGGGGGCCTAGTGCAGGGGAGTGGACGTCCCGGCCTGGGTAGGGCACAGAGGGTCTCACCAGGGTGCGTGGGGAAATGGTCCTGAACTCTCGGCCCCTCTCTGCTCCATGTCCCCTCTCTGTCCCCAGATGAGATCCAAAAGAACCCGTCAGAATTAGGGGTTCCGGTCACAGCCTTGCCTAGGGCATCCCTGAGATGTGGCCCTGTGACCCCTGCTGCCACCCCAGGCTTCCGTGGGGATGCCCCCTATCGCCCCCTGCCACAGGCTGGGAAGCTCTCCATCCTGCTAGGGAGTGCTCCTGCCCCCACCTGGGCACCGCCACTGTCTGTAGTTATGGGTTCCTTTCCTGGCCTTCAGGGTGAGGCACCCATTCCTTGGAGACCTGAGGAAGCTCATTACGGAGGATTTTGTGAAGCAGAAGTAAGTCGTGGCCAAGTTAACTTCGTCTCACACTCGTGCATTCCTCGTGGGCTGATCTGGCTGCGCAAGCCATCCCCTGTGCCAGATCTTGGCACCAGAGGGGCAGGTGTCTCTGGTGTGAGGGTGGGCGGGGTATGTGAGTGTTAGCGGAGAGTGGAATTCCAGAGCAGCCTTGGGGAAAGGGAGTCGAAGTTGACAGAGAACACTGGTGCAGGGTGTATTAGAGCCACCGTGTCATTTGGTATGTGCCCCGCAGGCTGCAGGAGAATGTCTCCTGCTTTACATCCCAGGAACCTGGGGCTCAGAGAGTGGAAGTCTGAGTATGGCCCCAGCTGGTAAGGGGCCCATTGGGTCCCGGAGCCCCGCCCTCCTCACTTTCTGGTCAGGCCCACCCTGTCCTCAGTCCTTGGAGAGCACACGGGTGCACTCACAGAGGCACAGTAGCGCGCGCCTGCGTGCACACGGATGCTGGGGAGTACGCACGGCGTGTGCCACTTTTCTCCCCTTTACAGTCCTCTTCTGTGGTGGGCTGTCCCAGGGTTCTGCCGGGCCGTGGACGGGAGCCTGCGACAGAGTGTGCTCATAGCAGGGGGCCTGAAGAAGTGGCTCCTGTGCTTACAACACACCCAACGGGAGTCGGTTCATTGTGACAAGGGGCATGAAACTCGTGGCCTTCCTACGAACAGATACCCCACGCGTGTCCCACCCCGCACCTCCACGTGGGTTCTTTGTAGGCCTCAGTCCTCGAGGCAGAAATCGCGGGAGTGAGGCACGGGCTGGAGGGCGGGCACAGTCCTCCCGCAGGAGCTGAGCTGCAGTGTCGGGGCTAGCTGGGAGCCCTTGGTGCAATGACAGGTCTGCCTGGCTGGAAGCAAACGTTTCTCTTCCTCTTGCGCGGAGGTACCTGGAATACAAGAAGATCCCCAATAGCAGCCCACCCGAGTATGAATTCCTCTGGGGCCTGCGAGCCCGCCACGAGACCAGCAAGATGAGGGTGCTGAGATTCATCGCCCAGGTAACAGAGAGCCTCTGTTTGGGGCCCGGCGGTGGGGTGTGGGTTTGGTACTTGCCATGCCTTCTCTGGTTCTTGGCTACGGCCTCCTCTCCAGGCCGTTGGTCCAGTGGGGATCCGGACAGGTTCCTAAGTCGGTAACTTACCCAAGGTCACAGGTGTAGTAAGCGTGAGGGATGGGGTGAGGTCCTGGGACTGGCATGGAGTCATAGGAGAGTCGGATTCCAGTGGTCTTGACTTTTGTCATGACCCTGCACCACCCACGGGAGGGTGGATGGCAGAGAGCAGGCGCTCAGTGAACGTGGGGTAGCTGTGTGGATAGCGTCTGTTACTCTACTGCAGAATCAGAACCGAGACCCCCGGGAATGGAAGGCTCATTTCCTGGAGGCTGTGGATGATGCTTTCAAGACGATGGATGTGGATATGGCTGAGGAACATGCCAGGGCCCAGATGAGAGCCCAGATGAACATCGGGGATGAAGCTCTGATTGGACGCTGGAGCTGGGATGACATACAGGTGGAGCTCCTGACCTGGGATGAGGATGGAGATTTTGGCGACGCCTGGGCCAGGATTCCCTTCGCTTTCTGGGCCAGATACCATCAGTACATTCTGAATAGCAACCGTGCCAACCGGAGGGCCACTTGGAGAGCTGGCGTCAGCAGTGGCACCAATGGTGGGGCCAGCACCAGCATTCTAGATGGGCCCAGCACCAGCTCCACCATCCGGACCAGAAATGCCGCCAGAACGAGTGCCAACTTCTTCTCCTGGATCCAGTACGACTTTCAGTGGCTGCATGAAACTCCGAGGGAGGGGGTGGGAAGGGTCTGTGAGAAGTCAAGTCAGGGGCAGGCCTGGGTACAGGGGTGGGGAGGGACAAAGAGTTGTCAGAGACACTTGTTTTGTTCTTCGTGTCCCTCCCCCTCTCACGTCTATTGATAGTCCTGTTTCTGCTTTTGTGTCTTGTGTTACAGACAGCGCTGATGAACCGTGGCAGTCCCTCACCAAGCCAGAGTGCCTCCTCGGATCCCTCCTTAACACAGCACTCTCGGCAGCTTCTACCTGCCCATCCAAGGTGGCATGCAAGATGAAGCTCTCTTTGCCCTTCCTGCTTTTGTTGCGTGCTTTCGTCGTGCGCTTTTGTCGTGTTTCCATGTTTTTGGTATCAGTGTTACAATAAAGCTGCAAAATTACTTGGGACGTCTCCTCCTTTATGTGCGCACGTACCTGTGCCCGTGGTGCTCTGAGTGGCACGTGGTTGGGGGCTCTGACCTAGGCACTACCCGCCTCTGCCTGGAAGGCAGCAGGGAGGGTGCTGGGGGGATGTGGAGAAGTGCCAGCTGAGCGTCTAGACCATGGGTTTCGAGAGGCTCCAGGCCACATGGTGACATGATTTCCTACGTGGTACAACCCCAGTTAAGACGCCAGTGGTGAGGGAGGCGGCAGGAAAAGGGATGGAGTGGAAGGCCATGGGTTGGTGCCGCTGTCCCTCCCACCAAGGAACAGGGCCCACCGACATCCACCGAGACCCACCTCCTCCACCCCATCTTTGGAGGCGCCATCTTGGAACCCTTCCATCACCTTCCATACAACTCGAGCACCTCATACCTCCCTCAGATGGAGCCTGAAGGGCAATGAGATAGGCCTTGGTGACATTCTCACCCCTCCAGCAGGTTGAAGGAGGAGCCATTATTGTCCACAGGGTAGGTTCAATGAAAACAGACCTCGACAGCCTGTGACCCTGACCTGAGGCCTGTTGGTAGGCTCCAGAGCTCTCCTTCACTGGAAGCAGGGCCACCCCAGTGAAGCCAAGGCCGGGCCCACGTCCTGGTATCTTCGAGGGCTGGGGGATCCCTGCGGGAGTGGGGCTGGGACTGCAGTTCCTCCAGCGACCGGCAGTGAGAGCAGAGACTCCTGGGAAGGGCTCAGTGGCAGGCTGGGACAGTGGCCGGAGCTCTCTCGGGTCCCTCAGTGACGTCCAAAGTTGGGAGGACGAGGCCCCAGGTGAATAAGAAGGAATGAATCGTGTAAGGGCCCCTGCACCCCATTGCCTCTTTTCCCCGAGAAGAGGTTCCCTTCTCTCCCCCAGACTTGGCTCCTGACCCAGATCCAGGCACATAATTTCACAGGCCCAGGGAAGAGTGAAAAACGTGCGTCCCCTTGCTCAAAAATGATGAAGAATTCTAAGAGAGTGATGGCTTAGCCTTGAGCTAGGTGTGCAGCCCCTCCGAGCACAGGGTCCTGTGGGGCTGCACAGGTCACACCCCCAGGAAACCCGCTGTGTAAGTTTTCCTCCCCTAAAGTCGGGCCTCAGGTGGGTTTCTGCCTTGCTCGCCACAAGCTACTGCTGTGGTTTCTGCCTGCCCGGCTGCTGGGCCCCTGCCTGGCCACGTGGATGCTGTGATTCCGACGCAGTTTGAGTCCCCTTCACTTTGGCTTTACCGATGCATGGTCTGGGATGTGAGAGGGATGGAGGATGCCTCGGACCGCAGTCCTGGGTGATGAACGATCCGAGACTTTCCTGGTACTCTCAGCCTGGGAACCTCCCAGGACCCTGCTATGCACATGGTAGGCAAAGGCCTTTTCATGGATGAGGGTACAGGCGCTCACCCAAAGCCACAGGCGGGAATTTGAGCTTGGGTGCAGAGGACATCGGAGCTATTCCAGATATTTCCTCACCTGGAAAGGAGGAGAAAGCAGCTCTCAGAGGCAGACAGTGTGCTGGTGAGGGAGCCACCTACCCAGGCCTGTGGGTTTGCAACACTCGCCTCTTCCATCCTCCTTTCCCCTAGCTGGCCTCTCCAGGCGGGGTCTGGGGGCGGGGAGGGCTTCCCAGGAGCTGCACTGTGCACGGGGTAGTTGAGAGCAGGGTGGGCGGGGAGGAAGAAAGCAGTGGGGTGGCCTCTGGGACAGGGAGGATGGAGTGCCCGGGGGAATGCCGACAGAGTGTCTGTCAGGCGGGTCACCCGGGAGGCTGCCCACCTGCTCACTCACAGGGCAAACGTGACACCAAGGCAGATGTCCTTCCTGGGACCCCAATCCAAGACCCTTCGAAGCTAAATGCATGCTCCGTCCTCTGCAGCCGGCTACCACTGCCTTGGAGGAGCTCTCAGTGTCATGGGAATGACACCCCCATCTCTCAACCCTCTCCAGCAACAGCCACTCTCTCCCACCCAGGCTGCCCTTACCACTTCCCATCTCCCTTCACTGGGCCAGATCCAGACACCTCAAGGCTTCCCTGCCCCCGAGGTCCATCCTGGGCTTTTAGGGCTCCCACCACTCTCCAAGCCTCCTGAGACATCAGGTTTGGAGACATCCTAGGCATCCATCCTGCTTGTCATCCTCGTCTTTGTCATCATCATTGTCAGGCCCTGGGGTCCAGTGCTTTGGGTGCAAGACCTCATTCCACCCTCGCTGATACTCTGCAGGAGTTACTGTTTCCCATGGCACACGTGACAAATCAGACTCGGAGAAGGGAAGTGACTTGCCTGAGGTCTCTGAGCTGGCTCTGCCACCACCCGGAGAAGTGACCTTGGTCCAGCCTTTTCTCTCTCTGGCCCTCAGAGTTCCCACCTCTCACAGCGCAAGACTGGGCTAGATAGATGTACTCTGAGCGTGCTGCAGCTCTGAGGTACTATGGGTCTGCTTTCCCAGTCATGTCATCTCTCTGGGCCTCAAGGTTCCTCACGGAGTAATAGGGGTAAAACCATGTGCCCAGCACTGCCTGGCCCATCTCCCAGGGCAGCTGGAAGCAGCTGGTGTGGCCTGTGCATGAAAGAAGGTAGGAAATGGGTAAAGCAGTGTAGCAGTGTGAGAATGACAGGTGCATGTGGCCCTCCCCCAATGTGTGCATGTCTGAGAAGGGGGTCCTCTGGAAAGCACCTGAGATTGACACCCCTCCCTGTCCCCCTGAGCCTCATGACCTCGGGCAAGTCACTTCACCTCTCAGTGCCTCCATTTTCTCATCTGCACTATTAGGGTCCCCTACAGTGCTCGCCTCACGGTCTCAAAGACAGTACCAAGCAGTACAGATCGGAAGTTATTGGAAATATGGTAGCACAAGAACCCTCTCCCCAAATCCCATCCCCGTTTCCAATGAGGAGACTGAGGACCAGGCAGAGGAAATGACTCGACCAATGTCAAATTCTCAAGTTCCCCAGATTCAGTTTGGGATGACGCCATATTACAAGTGCCCTTTGTTTGGGAACTAGCGTCATAGCAATGATACAAACCTGCAGGACATCGTATACTTCAAATATGACTGTGAACACTCCTCTCACAGCCTCACAGTCTCCCAAGATGCCAACACCTCAGCATCCATGTCAGAAATGGGCTGTCACACCTGAAGGTGACACAACAGTCTCTTTGCCAGGCTTCCTGCCTTAGTCTGTGGTTCAACCAACACATGCAAATTTATTTTGCAGTAAGTTGACACATCTATGGGTTGCAAAACTCCAGAAGTGAAAAGCAGTGTATACACCCAAGGACCACAGGAAAGAAGAAAATTACGAAGACTGTGGGGCTAGAGTTGAGGAGGATGTGGAACAAAGCACCTCCCCTACACTGTCCATGGAAGCCTGAATTTGTTCATGGCCTTTGAAAAACATTAGAGAATTACCGCATGTTGCTACCCCATGCTGCCTCAAGGGAGGGGATGTCGGAGAGAAGACCTAGGTGGAAGTGAGCCTTCTGAAAGCAGAGAGGGAAGAAACGGAAAGATGGAGCTCCACTACCACTAGCCCATTGCCTTTAGCCAGGAATCTGAGATACCTGAGAGCTGGATAAACATGTACCTTGTGGAACAGCAGCAGCTGCAAATTAGGCTTTAGCCTGTCTCTGAAGCTGTCTGAGAAACTTTGGGGTCCTAGCAACTGGAACAGGGACACCGTGGAGGACCCCTACACTCAGCCCATCCTCTCAAATCTCCTCCTCTTGCTCCCCCCCCCAACCTGAAAAAGGGGCACAGGGCACAAGGTTGGAATGCAGTGGGGGCAAAGATAAGGGCAAAAATCAACGCAGGGGGACGTTTCCCAGGAGATGGAATCCAACCAGTGTAGTTTCAAATTCTCGTTCTGAAGCATGCCTTGTTCATCTGTGTGGTGGCAGGGGTGGGTGGGAAGGAGAGCCTGGCTGGAGCCTTCTTCTTGGTGCCCACAAGTCCAACCTTTGAATGATGATAAGGCCCTGAACATTTTCATAATCACAGGTCTCTGTTTCGTCTTTTACCAGCCTGAGGTCCTCCAAATCAACCTAACAACGGGGTTCTCTTTATCTGCTTTACTGAGGTTTAATTTACAAACAAAATAATGCCCATTTAAGTGGACAGTTCCATGGACTTTGACAAGTGCTAACATCTATGTCACTCCCACCCCAATCAAGAAAAAGAATAGTCTCACCATCTAATAGTGTTCCCTTGTGCCTCTTGCCGGGGAATTCCTACCATCCACATCCAGCCTTAGGCCACCACTGACCTTTCTATATCACTATGGATTAGAATTCTCTTTCTTAGAGTCTGATATACACATAAACATACAGTATGTCATCTTCCATGTCAGCCTTCTTTTTCTCTGCTTCAGTGCTTTGGATATTCATCCATTGGGTGGCACGAATCAGTAGATTAAATCAAAATGGTGGGGCACCTGGGAGGCTCAGTTGGTTAAGCATGTGTCTTCGGTTCAGGTCATGATTTCAGGGTCCTGGGTTTGACCCCAGGTCAGGGAGTCCTTTTCCCTCTCCCTCTGTTCCTCCCCCCCGCCCCCCCACCCGCCCCACCGCTCGTCCTCTCTCAAGCTCTTGCCCTCTATCTCAAGTCAATAAATAAGATCTTTAAAAAATAAACCAATAAAATAAATCAAAATGGCCCCTATTCACAGACAACCTGACTGTCTCTGTTAAAATCATACAGATATACAAAAATATCCTAGAACTAATAAATGAATTAATCCACAGTGCAGGATACAAGATTAAAACACAAAAATCTGGGCGCCTGGGTGGCTCAGTGGGTTAAAGCCTCTGCCTTCGGCTCAGGTCATGATCTCAGGGTCCTGGGATCGAGGCCCATATCGGGCTCCCTGCTCGGCAAGGAGCCTGCTTCCCCCTCTCTCTCTGCCCGCCTCTGCCTACTTGTGATCTCTCTCTCTGTCAAATAAATAAATAAAATCTTTAAAAAAAATAAATAAAACACAAAAATCCACTATGTTTCTACACACTAGCAAAGAAGTGTTGGAAAAAGAAATTTACCACTCAAAAAAGAAAATTGGTTCATAGATGTGACTCTAACAAATGATGCAGGGTATTGATATGTTAAAAGCAGAAAATCACTGAAAAAAAACAAAGGAAGACCTAAATAAATGGAGGAACATACCATGGTCGTAGATTAGGCTATTTAACATAGCAAAGATGTCAATTCTTCTGAAACTGATCTCTGGACTTTCTGTAATTCCAGTAAAAATCCCAGCAGCAGGATGTGTTGTAGACATAGACAAGCCGATCCTAAAGCTCCCATGGAAACTAAAAACAAACACACAAACAGACAGAATCGCCAAAAAAAGTGGAAAAAAAAGAATAAGTGTAGAGGAATCACATTACCTACGTTTACAGCTTTTCAGCAAATGTGTGGGAAACACTGGATGTCCATCTAAAAGAAAGAGGATCTCACATCTTATACTATAACTCACTAAAAAATAAATCTTAGATATAAATCGTGAATATGAAACTGTAAAACTTTTAAAAGGAAACGACAAAATCTTCGACTTGGGTTTGAAGAAGATGTTCTAAGTAGAGCAACTCCAATCTGCCACCACTTCCCCCAGTCACCCCCACCCCGCCTTGGTATTTTTTTCTGTGAAAGATGCTGTTAAGGGTTTGAGGGGAAAGAGCTCAGGCTGGGAGGATGTATTTACAATTACCTAAACAACAGAGGGCTTATATTCAGAGTAGATGAGGAACTGTCAAAATTCAACAATTAGAAAATAATGGAAAAAATATTTGAACAGATACATCAATGAAAAGGATATATAGGTGGCAATTGAGCACATGCACAGATGAGCACACTCACTGGCTCTCAGACAATGCAAATTAAAACTATGGTGAGGTACCAGTATTCCCGTATTAAAATTGCTGAAATTACAAAAAGCAAGTGAGCAAAAACACCACAAACACGTGACAATATCAAATGGTGTTGTGGATGGGCAGCAATTGGATTCACCACATGGTGCTGGAGGGAATGTAAGGTGGTGCAACCACTCTGGAATGCAATGTTATTGTTTTTTATTTTTTTTATGAAGTTAGACATATACTTAGCCACATGACCTAGCAATCTCACTCCGAAGTATTTCTCCTAGACAATTTCCAACTTGAGTTCCTACAAAAACCTGTAAGTGAATGTTTGTAGCAGTTCTGTTCTTAATCACCCCAAACTTGAAACAACCCAAATATCCTGCAACAAAGTGTATTCGTTCCATACAATTAAATACTATTCAATGGTCTAAAGGAGTGAAGTATTGATCCAGTCAACAACTTGGATGAAGCTCAAAAGCATTATGCTTAGTGATAGAAGCCAGGCACAGAGGGTTCCATTTTATTTTATTTTATTTTATTATTTTATTTTAAGGTCTTATTTATTTATTTGAGAGAGAGAGACTGAGAAAGAGAGGTAGAGCGAGCACAAGCAGGACAGAGGGAGCGCGAGAAGCAGACTGCCGGCTGAGCAGGGAGCCCAACGCAGGACTCCATCCGAGGACCCTGGGATCACGACCTGCGCTGAAGGCAGATGCTTAACCGATTAAGTCAGCCAGGAGCCCCAAAAGGTACCATTTTTAATGGTTCCATTTCTATGACTTTCTCGAGATGACAAAACTATCATAAAAGAGAGCTGGTCGGTGGTGCCCTGGTTAGGTGTAGAAAAACAGTGTGACTACAAAGGGATAACACCAGGGACTTCTTGGGGGCTGTGGATGTGTTCTGATGGTGGCTACAAGAATCTATACATGTGTTCAAATCCCTAGAACTGGAGGTCCAGAAGAAGTCTACATCACTGCATTTAAAAACACAATTAAAGAAATAACGGCAAAATAGGGTTTTTCAACCAAAACGTTATTAGAATTGAACAGTAATGTATTCCACTAAAGAAAATATTCAATACGTTCTTTTAGGATTAAGGCAAACCATCCCAAATGTCAACCCGGATGAACACAAATGAATAAATAGCTATAGAAATGGTAAATATAGGGAAGGCTAATTATTTTGTTTTTCATAAACTTTCTTTAAAGTTAACTGAATTCCCAAAAGTTCATTTTTGTTTTTGTTTCCCTTGTCTTTATTTTTTTAAAGATTTTATTTATTTATTAGACACAGAGAGAGAGAGATTAAAGTAGGCAGAGAGGCAGGCAGAGAGAGAGGAGAGAGGAGGAAGCAAGCTCCCCACCGAGCAGAGAGCCCGATGCGGGCCTCGATCCCAGGACCCTGGGATCATGACCTGAGCCGAAGGCAGAGGCTTTAACCCACTGAGCCACCCAGGTGCCCTCCCTTGTCTTTAGAGATGTGTCTTGAAAGATGTTTCTGTCAATGTCAAAGAGGTTACTACCTATGCTTTCCTCCAGGATTTTGATGGATTCCTGTCTCACATTGAGGTCTTTCATCCAGTTTGAGTTTATCTTCGTGTATGGTGTAAGAGAATGGTCTACTTTCATTCTACTGCATGTGGCTGTCCAGTTTTCCCAGCATCGGTTTTTGAGGAGACTGCCTTTTTCCTTTTTCTTTTTTTTTAAGATTTTATTTATTTATTTGAGAGAGAGAAAGAGAGAGAGAGAGAGAGACAGAGAGAGAGTGAGAGAGAGAGAGAGAGCGAGAGCATGAGGGGGAGAAGGTCAGAGGGAGAAGCAGACTCCCCAGGGAGCTGGAAACCCGACGTGGGACTCGATCCCAGGACTCCAGGGATCATGACCTGACCCAAAGACAGTCACTTAACCAACTGAGCCACCCAGGCACCCTGAGACTGCCTTTTTTCCATTGGGTGTTCTTTCCTGCTTTGTGGAAATTTAGTTGACCGTAGAGTTGAGGGTCCATTTCTGGGCTCTCTATTCTGTTCTGTTGATCTATGTGTCTGTTTTTGTTTTGTTTTGTTTTGTTTTGTTTTTGTTGTTGTTGTTGTTGTTGTTGTTGTTGTTGCCAATACCATACTGTCTTGATGTCTACAGCTTTGTAATACAGCTTGATGTGATGCCCCCAGTCATTGTGATGCTCCCAGCTTTGGTTTTCTTTTTCAACATTCCCCTGGCTATTTGGGGTCTTTTCTGGGTCCATAAAATTTTTGGATTGTTTGTTCCAACTCTGTGAAAAATGTCAATGGTATTTTGATAGGGATTGCATTGAAAATGTAAATTGCTCTGGGCAGCATAGACATTTTAACGGTGTTTATTCTTCCAATCCATGAGCGTGGAATGTTGTTCCATCGCTTTGTGTCCTCCTCAATTTCTTTTGTATGTGTTCTGTAGTTTCTAGAGTATACAACCTTTACCTCTTTGGTTAAGGTACCTTATGGTTTTCGGAGCTGTTGTAAACGGAATGGGTGCCTTAAGATAAAAAGCTTTTGCACAGCAAAGGAAACAGTCAACAAAACTAAGAGGCAATCCACAGAGTGGGAGAAGATATTTGCAAATGACGTTTGGATAAAGGGCTGATATCCAAAGTCTATAAAGAACTTATCAAACTCAGCACCCAAAAAACAAATAATCCTTCAAGAAATCAGAAGACATGAACAGACACGTCTCCAAAGAAGACATCCAAATGGTTAACAAACACATGAAAAAATGTTCAGCATCTCTGACCATCAAGGAAATACAAATCAAAACCACCATGAGATATCACCTTACACCAGCTAGAGTGGCCAAAATTAACAAGACAGGAATCAACAAGTGTTGACGAGGTTGTGGAGAAGGGGGAATCCTCTTGACTGTTGGTGGGAATGCAAGCTGATGCAGCCACTCTGGAAACGAGTATGGAAGTTCCTCAAGGCGTTAAAAATAGAGCTACCCTACGACCCAGTGATTGCACTATTAGGTATTTACCTGAAAGATACAGATGTAGAAAAAAGAAGGGACACACGCACCCCAGTGTTCATAGCAACAGTATCCACAATAGGCAAACTGTGGACGGAAATGAGATGCCTTCTAGAGACAGATGGATAAAGAAGATGTGGTATTGGCATACAATGGAATATCACCTAGCCATCAGAAAGGATGAGTACCCACCACTTGCATCGACATGGATGGAACTGGAGGGCATTATGCTAAGTGAAATAAGTCAAGCAGAGGAAAACAATTATCATATGCTTTCACTCATATGTGGAATATAAGGAATAGCGTGGAGGACCACAGGGGAAGGGAGGGAAAACTGAATGGGAAGAAACCAGAGAGGGAGACAAATCATGATAGACTCTGGACCCTTGGAAACAAACTGAGAGTTACAGAAGGGAGGAGCATGGGGGATGGGGTCACTGGGTGATGGGTATTAAGGAGGGCACGTGTTGGGATGAGCGCTGGGTGTTATACACAACTAATGAATCGTTAAACACTACAACAGAAACTTATGGTGTAATATATGTTGTCTAACTGAACATAATGAAAATTTTTTAATTTAAAAAAATGAAAAATAAATAAACGTTAACTGAACGTTGGAACGCCTGGGTGGCTCAGTCGGTGAAGCGTCCAATTCTGGATTTTGACTCAGGTCATGATCTCATGCTTCTGAGATTGAGCCCCGTGTCAGGTGCCATGCTCAGCAGGATGTCTGCTTGAGATTCTCTCTCTCCCTTTCCTTCTCCCTCTCCCCCTACTCACGCATGCCCTCTCTTATCTGTCAAATAAATAAATAAATCTTTTTTTAAATATGTAAGGTTTTTTAAAAGATTTTATTTATTCATTTGACAGAGAGAAACACAGCGAGAGAGGGAACACAAGAGACGGAGTGGGAGAGGGAGAAGCAGGCTTCCCACTGAGCAGGGACCCCGATGCGGGGCTTGATCCCAGGACCCTGGGAAGACCCGGGTCTTGTCTTCCAGCCAAGACCAAGTTCACCTATCACTGAGAATTGTGGAACTCAAGAGCTAGGGGAAAGAAACACGGAGGAGGAGCAAGATGGCGGAGGAGTAGGAGACCAATTATTATCAGGTCCCAAAAATTCACCCAGATAGTTATCAAACCAGCCTGAACACCTACAAATTCTAAAGGATATCAAAGAGAAGAAGAGCAGCAATTCTAGGAACAGAAATCTGACCACCTTCTGGAAGGTAGGACGTGCGGAGAAGTGAATATGTAGCGATGAGATGATAGACCCCGGGGGAGAGGGGCTGGCTCCCTGCAAGTGAGAGAGCAGTGGAGCACAAAATTGGAACTTTTAGAAGTTGGCTCCACTGAGGGACGTCACCCCAGAGGCTAAAATCATGCAAGATAAGTTCTTACTTCATACATGAAGAAAAATTTTATCATCGAAGATGAAATGTCTAATTTTCGATATGTATAATATAATCCCTATAGGAGAGATGCTGCTGCAACTTCTTTCAAGACACATCTCCAAAGGCAAAGGAAACAAAAGCGAAAATGATCTTTTGGGACTTCATCAAGATAAAAACCTTCTGCACAGCAAAGCAAACAGTCAACAAAACAAAGAGGCAACCCATGGAATGGGAGAAGATATTGGCAAATGACACTACAGACAAAGGGCTGATATCCAAGATCTATACAGAACTCCTCAATCTTAACACCCAAAAAACAGATAATCATGTCAAAAATGGGCAGAAGACATGAACAGACACTTCTCCAAAGAAGGCATACAAATGGCTAACAGACATGAAAAAATGTTCATCATCACTAGCCGTCAGGGAAATTCAAATGAAAACCACATTGAGATACCAGTTAGAATGGCCAAAATCAACAGGACAGGAAACAACAAGTGTTGGAGAGGATGTGGAGAAAGGGGAGCCCTCTTTCGTTGTTGGTGGGAATGCAAGTTGGTGTAGCCACTTTGGAAAACAGTGTGGAGATTCCGCAACAAATTTCAAATAGAGCTACCCTATGACCCTGCAATTGCACTATTGAGTATTTACCCCAAAGATACAGATGTAGTGAAAAGAAGGGCCATATGTACCCCAAGGTTCATAGCAGCAGTGTCTACAGTTGCCAAACTGTGGAAAGAGCCGAGATGCCTTTCAACAGAGGAGTGAATAAAGAGGTGTCCATATATCCAACGGATTATTACTCAGCTATCAGAAAGGATGAATACCCAACTTTTATATCAACATGGATGGGTCTGGAGGAGATTATGCTGAGTGAAATAAGTTAAACAGAGAAAGTCAATTATCATATGTTTTCACTTACTTAGGAAACATAAGGAATAAAATGGAGGACCCTAGGAGAAGGAAAGGGAAATTGAATTGAGTTAAATCAGAAGGAGAGGAGGAGCGGCAAGATGGCGGAGGAGTAGGAGACCGATTATCATCAGGTCCCAG
>LNAC01001853.1:0-51271 GCA_002007465.1 Ailurus styani
GAATTCCTGGGACCTGATGATAATCGGTCTCCTACTCCTCCGCCATCTTGCCGCTCCCTATGGATAATAATTTAAAAAAAATTGAACTGCCACTATGTTTCAGGGGCTCTGTATACATTACTCATCCTCAGGCACACGTTCCTTGCTACCGGCTAGATGGTGATTGAGCAGTTCTCGCAAAACTCCATCATAGACCCAGTGTTCTCAGTATACTCTTGACCACAACTTTCAAAGGTTGATTTTTGAAAAGAAGATGTTAAGATGAAGTTAGAAGTGCGAAATGATTTGGGGGAAATAGAAGCTTACAAAAAAAAAAAAAGTAGAAAGCAGGAAAGGGCAGGGTGAGCTGTTAGACCATGCCATGCTTTTGACAAATCTTTGCCAGCCAAATGGCGAAATCTAGAGCAAAATAGAGTTGTCTATTAGCGGTATCCTGCTTTACTTGAAAATGGCTAGCTTTTCGTATGTAACACCACTTGCTTGACTTCCCAGAAGGATGGGATCTCAGCTTGAATGCTGGGGACCGCGAAGAGACTAAAAGCTAAATGCTTTGAGCTAACCACACTCATGATAACTGGAAAGCTAGACCTTTCTTGAAGGAGAATCTAAGTAGTACATTTCTGTGTCTGCCATACCATCCAAGTGTGAATCCTTAGACTTTCTAAACTAGTTGTCAAGTTGATTTTGTGGGACAGACTGGAGTGAAGATACACTGTTTATGTAGTGAAACTGGAAACTTTTTAGTTTCTTGTGAATAGCAAATGACTGGAAAGAAAAAGAAAAGAGAAAGGAGAGAGGGGCAGTGGAATATGTCTAAGAGCCCTAAGCTTAGTACAAAAAGAACCAATGGTATCTGATGTTCAATTTTTGACTTTTAACTGTTACAACATGAAATCTGTTTCATCGTTCATTTTTTAAAATGTTTTTTTATTCTTTGCCCAGGGGTACATGTCTGTGAATCATCAGGCTTACACCTTTCACAGCACTCACCATAGCACAGACCCTCCCCAATGTCCATAACCATCCACCCTATCCCTACCCTCCCACCCTCCAGTAACCCTCAGTTTGTTTTGTGAGATTAAGAGTCTCTTATGGTTGTCTCCTTCCAGATCCCAACTGGTTTCATCTTTCAAAACCCTCCGTGAGGTTTGGTGCAAAATAAAGGTCAGTGCTTGAGCACCTGGGTGGCTCAGTTGGATAAAGGACCAGCTCTTGATTTTGGCTCAGGTCATGATCTCAGTTTCATGAGATAGAGCTCCACATTGGGCTCAGTGCAGCACAGATTCTGCTTGAGGTTCTCTCCCTCTCCTTCTGCCTCCCCCCCCACTCATGCCCTCTCTTTTTCTCACTCTTAAATAAATAAATAAATAAATAAATAAATAAATAAATGCCATATTAAAATAGTAAAGGTCAGTGCTTTATTTTGGTTGAAGTCAAGTAAAATATCCTCACTTCCACATCTATGGCAAACACTGTAGAGCAAAAGAATCACAAGTCGATATTGAGATAATCCATCCATAATGTTAACCCTTCCTCAGATGATCCTGAAATATACCTACCTCTTAGCAGAGCCAAGATTCAAATCTTAAATCTGTGGACTTGTACCCATCTAGGCTCAGGAAATGACAAAGATCCTTTTAACTATATATGCATATGTATAAAGATATATACATTTCCCAGAAACAAAACATTATCTTTCACTCAGTTTGTTTTTATTCTTCATTATGTATACCCAATCAGTTGATAAGTTACAAAAAGTCTTTATTTACAGGAATTTTTCATAATTTTCCTTTCACTCAATCCCTACTTGCCATTACTCATGTCCAGACCCACAGTGCATCAATCCCAAATTTTTTGGCACTAGCCTCTTTAATTTCCTCTTTCAATTACCTCTTTGAATTCCGTGTCTCTAAAACACAACTGCTACCTTCTGATTTTAATATTCAGAAGAATTCAGAGGTTTCTCACGGCTTATAATTTTTTTCAAATATTTTTGTTGATTAGTTGTCAGCAACTGTGCTAGGTGTTGGAATACAACCATGAACAAAAGCACAGTCCTTATGTTTGAGAAAGTCGTATAGTTGAACAGAGTTTGGGGTAGAGATCTGCACAGAGTGGGAGAAGTCATATGGAAAAGGAGATTTGTAATGATTACATCAATTCCAGACTCCTCTACCTGGCTTTCAAGATTGAGGTTGTGTGTTATCCCCTATCTACCCAAATTTGTCCAGTCACTGCCCAAACACAAATTCCTTGGTCCTGTTTGGAAAGTATTTTAATTCAACCCCCATACACAAAGTTCTCGCTCGCCTCTTTATCTTTCTTCATTCTTTCTGCCGAAAATGGTTTTCAACAGCTCTGCCTGCGTATCCATATCTTTTTTTGAGCTTTTAAAAGATAAGTACCAAAGGCAAGGTTTTGTTTCAATCAAGCAGTTTTACCAGACAATCAAAGTCCACACAGTTTGTTGTCTTCTCAAAATCCATTCTGCACGTAACTGTTTGCATCCTCCTCTTGGAATTTCTCTCTATTATTTAATTCAGCATAAGAAAACCATCTTTAAAAGTAGCTTATTTATTCGTGAAGTACTTGCTTCATCCTAAGCAGCACAATTAAGCAAACTCTTATTCCTGCTATTCACATCATAAAGAAGTGTAAACTGATGGATGATTTAGCCAGCCTTTGAAACAACTACTTTCAGGACTTCTATCATTTTTCTCAGCAAATATTTTTTGTGCTGCAGACAGAGTAGTGAATAAGGCAAAAAGAATGCTTGTCTTCATGAAGCTTCAAAGCTGGGAATATAGATATACTGTAAACAAATAAATAATAAATTAATAAAACCTGTAGTTACAGATGGAAATGAAATGTTAAGGAAGGAAGATATGACAGAGAGCACCTGTCAGTATGTAGCTTCATCAGAGTAGTCTGAAAATGCTTTACCAGGGTAGCTGGTATTTGATATTATATCAATTTCTCCCTCAAATGGCTAAAATCTAGTCGTATGACAAGTGTAGGAAGGAGCAATTCAGGCAGGAAAAAAAAGAAAGAAAGAAAGAAAGAAAAAGGTTAGCACAAAAGGCCTGAGATGCCAATGTAACTAGAGCACAGTGAACGAGCAGGGTGTTACAAGATGAGGAAGAAAAGGAAGGCTGTTCTTGTGAGCAAATGGTGTCGTTCTGTTTGAACTCCTTTCTCACTGAATCTCTCACAGCAGAATGGTTTGTATTCTGGCTGGTCCTTGGGTTTGTTGACTGAATCACACACATGTGAAATTGAAAATTGAAAATTAGGAGCAGAATTATTTATTGAATAACGCCTTCTGGAAAATTATGTCAAATCTTCCCCAAATGGTTTTTCACCTAGTATTCCTTACATTTTGAAAGTATTAAAAATAAGGCATTGATACCATTCTGGCACTTTTCGAGAGCAAACTGATTCCAGAATTAAGTTGTTGGTGAGATCTATTTCAATCATTGAAACACTGTGAAAAGTGAACCCGCGGAGTTAATATGGAAGAAAATGCAATTAATCTATTTGTTATAGTTCTAGCCCTGATGTGTTCGGGCGACCTAGAATTGAAAGAATCCATCCTCTGAGTAATCTCATTTTTTTCAGGTTTAATTAAATTAATCTATTCCCTGGAGTTTTCCCTTCTATTAGAGATAGCCCCTGAGGTAATATGGAAATTTTCCAGTTGTGAGGGTAGTTTAATTAATGCAACAATTACAATTATAGTGAATACAATAATAGCTAATATTTACTATGCATTTAGCATGTACCAGACGTTTTTGCTCTGTATCTTACATGCATTTTTCTCATTTAATTCTCTCAAAACTCTAGGAAAGAGGTGCTATGATTATTCTTATTTATAAGATTCCTAAATAGTGGTGAAGAAAGTGAAAGTAACTTGCCTTAGGTCCCACAATTAGTAAATGGCAGAAACTGGATTTGAATCCAGGCAGCTTGATTCCTGACTGTCCATTTAAGCACTACTCTTTCAAACCAAACCAAACCAAACTATACCAAACCAACAAACAAAATAAAAATCTGAATTATTTGTATTTTCAATCTTTAATAATAAAATTCAGTAGAAAATTATAAAGATGCCACCTCACTTTAGGTTGTATTTTAACAACAGAAGACCTATTCAAAAGTAAGAATCAAGAGGCTCAAAGTAGTATATAATAGATTTTATAATTTCTGAATGATGTAGAGATAAGGAATATAAATTGGTGATGTAAATATGGTTTCATAATTAGCATGGTAAGAAAAATTCTTAATTTCATTCCTTCGAATAATTGCCCTTTAAAGTCAGTGTATCTTCATCAGTTCTTTGAGCTTCTGCATATATTATAAAGAAACAAAATAATGCCCTCCCAAATCTAAAAACACGTCAGTTAATTTTAGATATGATCATGTATGTTTTCTGCGTGCATAATTATGGGGGATGTTTAACAAAAGGATGTTCAACAATGAACCTGCTATTATGCACAAGATTTTCAGCCTTCAGAGAATCATATATATGGTTCCCCCATCACACAATTATGTGTTAATTATTCCAGGATGATTTTCTGATGTGCCGATCTAAAATAAAACTTGCTTACTATAACTGTTGGAGGACATCTCAATTAAAAAAGAGTAACCTGAAAATAAAATTTAAAAATATATTTTTTAAAGATTTTATTTATTTGAGAGTGTTTATTTATTTATTTATTTGTCACAAGGATGGTGAAAGAGAGCACAAGTGGGGAGGAGACAGAGAAGCCCATTCCCGGCAGGGAACCTAAAGTGGGGCTCAATCCCAGGACCCTGGGATCATGACCTAAGCCTGAAGCAGTCACTTAATCAACTGAGCCACCCAGGCACCCTAAACATACATTGTTTTTAATGTGTGTACCAATCCAGTACATTCAGGATCCTTTTTAATCTTTTTGTTCTTTTGTAATCTTTTATCTTCTTCAACCTTTCTTTGATTTCATTTATAGCCTTCTTTATATATCATGTTTGTGTTTATGATTGTGTGACATCATGGGACTTATCTCCCATCTTCTCTTTTTCTTGCATGTTTTCTAGTCTCTTTTTAGCAGAGGTCTATGCCTCAGGGATCAGAGGGTAATATAGAGATATAAATTGTTTCAGGGAGCTGTAGGTACATATGCCCAGCAATGAGAACTTGGGCAACAAGAAGGACGCTCTACACTACCTAGATTCTGCAGGTCAGCCCAATATTGAACAATATCTGATTTAAAAGGTGTTTAAAGTCCATATTTTAAAAATGTCAATCACTAATTTAAAATTAAAGATAAAAAATTGTATGGCAAATATGTGCAGTCCGTCATTTGTAGCTACAAAGTGGAATAGGATTAATCGATCTAAATTCTGAAGTTTGCTAACAGTGTGACCATGTGAATTACTTTTGTTATCTGAGCTTCTAATTTTCTTATTTATAAAATAGAAATAATACTATATTACATGGTTCTTTTGAATATTAAAATATGTAATGCAGATGAAAATTCCTAGCACATTTTTTCACACAAAAAAAGGTTTAGCTAAATTGTAATTAGCTTCCTTTTATGTCTTTTCATTCTCTTGTCTTTTTTTTTTCGCTAAATATGCATTACTTATCTGTTCCATGAATCCTCCCTGACTACCTCTTTCTTCTCAAATTTTCCCAGTCTTTATTTTTTATTGTTATTTTATGACGGACTATTGTCAATAAATACATCCCCACTTAAAAAATCGTGGTTTCTAGCTTTGCTTTGTTGATATTGTCATTCCAGCACCGAAAACAAATGCGGGAAATGATAGGTGGGCTTCTGTTCTGATCTGAAACTGCATGTGATCCATAGCGGTTTGCTGAAAACTAGATCTTCTTAACTTGCATTTGAAGAAAGGACTTATATAAATTTAATGTGTTATTAATAAAAACTATTGATTATATCTTTTTGGAGGATTCTTTTGAAATCCTGTCCTGCCAAGCCTTGCAGGGAATGAGTGTGATGTGAGGGCAGACATTCAACAGTCAAGGAAATAGTTCCTGACTTCCCTGTTTGATCTATGTGCATTTTGCTACATCTTTTGTCATTCTCAACATCAGCCCTCACTTGCTCCTATTTCTGTTAAATCCTTCCAGACCTATTATTGCCTTTGTAGTCACCAAACTTTTACTTTGTTTCCTAGATTAAAATCATTGTCTTTCCATCTGACTTACAATTTCCATAGTTGACATAGCCAGGGGGTCCTTCAACATTTTGTACTGTTCTATGTTCTTATATCAGCTACACAGTCTTTGGGCAATGAAAAATAAAAACTAATGCATATCCTAGAGAAAACAAAACAACGAATGAATTCACTATCTCTATATGCTTATTTTCACAATTTAGTACTAAAGTGTATGTTTAATTTGCAATGTTTTCATGAAAAAGGGGGTATTTCATAGTTTTAATGAAGGAATTAATAAATATATGGCTATGTAAAACTTCAACTGAAATATTATGTATAACTCGTTATCACAAGCTCAGATAACACACAGTCCTTATGATTTGTATGCCCATAAGTGAATGGACTTTTACAACCCCATATACTGAGAAATATATGTTTCTCTAAATGTGCAACTAAGATCCCTATATAGTTCTATCCTAAGTGTGACATTGGGGAGGACACATGCTTTATTATTTTCTTTCATTCTTACTTATGAAATTCCATTTTGTATTCACAGACTCAGCTCTTTCTTTTTCTTAAATGTAGTTGAAAGAATGATTTTATTTTTTCATTTTTATAAACAGAAGTAAACACAGAAAACATATTTTCAAATGAACTGAGACGTTTCACACTTCAGGTGAGACTATTTCATAAACACTCTATATTACAAAATTGTTTCCCTATATAGCAATGATCTGTTTTCTACTGGTAAATTTCAAGCAACATACTAAAACAATCAATTTTAAAATTTTTCTTATTTTACAGTTTCACTTTTCTGATATCACCTATAGAAATTGGTATTAGAAGCTGAAATATACTTCACCGAAAAAAGAAAAAAATTAATTTACCAATTAATCTCATAGATAAACATGTATTAACAACTTAATTAAATTAGAAACATATGGTCCTTTTCCCTCAGCCTGCATCAGCCCACATCCTCCATCCCCATGCTTGAGCAGAACCAGTCTTGGAGTCCACCACAGGCGCAGCCCAGGAAAAAAGAAAAAAAAAATTAGAAGCATATAAAAATAATCAATAGGGCACCTGGGTGGCTCATCCATTAAACTTTAAGGAAGACAAGTTTGTCATTATGACAACTATTTTTTAACATCTTTCTGGAAGTTCTAATAGAATTATTCAGGGAAAAAGCTGAAAAAAAGCATGACTTTATAAATAAAAGAGGAAAAGTAAGTATTAGTTGCTGATGATGTGATTTTCTACTTTGGAAACCCAAAAGAATTAACTAAAAAACTGATGTATATGTACATCTGCAAGCCAGATTGAAAATAATAGAGAAATAAAATTTCCCTATATACTAATGATCAAAAGTTAAAATAAAATTGATAATAAAGAGCCATATAGGGTAGCAAGAAAAAAGTTCTATTTTTTATTTTTTTAAAGATTATTTTTTATTTTACAGAGAGAGCAGCGGGGGAGGGGCAGAGAGAGAGAGGGAGAGAGGGGCTCCATTGTACGATGCTGAGATCACGACCTCAGCTGAAACCAAGAGTCTGACGGGTAACCAACGGAGCCACCCAGGCGCCCCAAGAAAAAAAGTTCTAAACAATGAACTACAATAAATTTTCCAGACCTTTGTGAGATAAACTACACACATTTTTTATGGAATTTAAAGGAAAGATGAAAATGAAGAATCATACTTCATTCATCAACAGAAAGACTTAGAGAAGCAACATCTCCTAAATTAACATTCACATATAAGATCATTCTTACCCAAAGCTTGACTTTGGAAGGCATAAGAAGCTTGATTAAGTAAGTCTAAATATCATTTGGATACTCAAACACTTGGAATAGAAATAGCAAACATGGGAGGAGCTTTCTCTCACAATCATTAAAAAGTTAATAAACATACCATTAGTAGAACAGTTTAGTAACAGCAAAAGAGAATTTGGATATGTCAGTGCAAGAATGATGAAAGGTCAGAAGCAAAGAGAATTAGATATAATTACTTAGTAAATGAATCTTAAATCCACATTTTTAAATCAGCAGGATGACCAATGGATTAATCAATAAATGGCAGAATAGTTAGCTAACAACACACACACACACACACACACACATCCTTACATCATATTTTATTTTTATTTTTTATTTTTTTAAGATTTTATTTATTTATTTGACACAGAGAGAGAGAGAGAGATTACAAGTAGGCAGAGAGGCAGGCAGAGAGAGAGAGGAGGAAGCAGGCTCCCTGCTCCGAGCAGGGAGCCCGATGCGGGCCTCGATCCCAGGATGCTGAGATCATGACCTGAGCCAAAGGCAGAGGCTTTAACCCACTGAGCCACCCAGGCGCCCCCTACATCATATTTTATACCCAAATAAACCCTCAACGGATTAAAGATCTATGGTTATTTTCATTTTATTTAATCTTTAGTTTTCAGGCATTTATTTTCTCATATCCAGCCTCACCAAGGCCATCTTTTTTTTTTTTATTAAAGATTTTTATTTATTTGACACAGAGAGAGATCACAAGTAGGCAGAGAGGCAGGCAGAGAGAGAGGAGGAAGCAGGCTCCCTGCTGAGCAGAGAGCCCGATGTGGGCCTCGATCCCAGGACTCCAAGATCATGACCTGAGCTGAAGGCAGAGGCTTTAACCCACTGAGCCACGCAGGCACCCGGTGAGGCCATCTTAGTATACTGTTAATTGAGTGTGAATTCTTGTGTTATTTTTTTAAGGTTTTATTTTTTAGTAATCTCTACACCCAGAGTGGCACTTGAAATTACAATCCCGGAATCAAAAATTCCATGCTCTACTAACTGAGCCAGGCAGGTACTCCTTGAGTGTGAATTCTTACAAAATTTCTGGAAAACAATTTAGTAATATGTGTCAAGTATCTCAAAAACTTTCATAATATGTGACTTAGCAAACTCATGGTTAGAAATACAGTTTAAAGATTTGGTAACATTTAAAAAGTTCTTTATTATTATATGATAATAATAGCAAAGATTGGCAAACACTGAAAGCATTTTTTTTAAAGATTTTATTTATTTGAAGGAGAGAGACACAGCAAGAGAGGGAACACAAGCAGGGGGAGTAGGAGAGGGAAAAGCAGGCTCCCTGCAGAGTGGGGAGCCTGAAATGGGACTCGATCCCAGGACCGTGGGATCATGACCTGAACCAAAGACAGATACTTAACCGACTGAGCCACCCAGGCACCCTGAAAGTATTTGTGGAGAATGGGATTGATTAAATAAATTAGAAAATATTCAAAATTGGTTTGTGGTTATTAAAATAAGAACGTATTTTAATTTATGTAGAAAGAGATGTTCAAAATTCCTTCTCTGTGCCTTTCTCAGCTTTTTTAATAATGTGCATATATGTATATATGCACATATACATACATATACATACATGTATTGATGTAAGACATACGTATGCACACACACACAAATCGAATGTATATATATAATGAGGACAACGATTGTTAGCAGCAGTATCTATTAAAATGTGTTTTTGTTTTATTTTCATTTTCTGTTTTTTCCTCTTCACTATGGAATACTCATAAAATATGCTATGCTACATATTTACATATATATGCTATAGAATAATTTTAATTATAATTTGGTGGATAATGTTTATAATCATGTTCGTTTTGATTGCTAACTAATTTTATATAAAGATATCTGTGTTCCTAATCAGATTACAAACAGAGTCATAATGTCTTACACATCTTTATATTTCCCAATGTGCTTACAATTCTGATGGACAAATATTGGCTTTATTACTATTATCTTAATTAAAAGCATTGTCATAGTGTTGAACATAAGAGACTAACAAATCTACATAAATGTTTTCTGCCTTTAAAAATCACATCAAACATATTTTTTAACAGATGAAATAACAGATACAGGCTCGATTAACATGGTAAGAATAAGCAAACTATGCTAGGAATGGAAGGCCATGCATGGTTTTCTGGAGAAAAGAGTATCAGAACTTCAATGTAAAGAAGACTTAAGACTTAAGATTCTTCCCAGTGAAGAAACTTTGAGAAGTGGGTCTGTTAGTGAGGTAACGCAGGATGTGAACAGGCCTAGAGACAAGAAATATCAACCTTAAAATTTCCTTTGAAAATTTGATTTATTGGATGCAAGTTGGAGTGAAGATTTCTAAGGGATAAGTGTGGGTAGTAGAGGGAGCTAGATCTTGAAAAGCCTTCAGTGATGAGCTAAGAAATTTAAATTTTATATTAATGTAAGCCTTTGATGTAAGTTAACTATAAAAAGAGGAAATGTTCACATGGTATTAGAAAGCATTTTGAGGGGCGCCTGGGTGGCTCAGTGGATTAAAGCCTCTGCTTTCGGCTCAGGTCATGATCTCAGGGTACTGGGATCGAGCCCCACATCGAGTCCTGCATCGGGCTCTCTGCTCAGCAAGGAGCCTGCTTCCCCCTCCCTCTCTGCCTGACTCTCTGCCTACTTGTGATCTCTCTCTCTCTCTGTCTGTCAAATAAATAAATAAAATCTTAAAAAAAAAACCAAAAACAAAGAAAGCATTTTGAGATATATTCCATGTACCCAAGATGCGGTAGTTCTTTGGAAACTTTGATAATATACTCTTGACTTATGGTATACTAGAGGTCTGAGGTTGATAAAAATCTAACCCACTCATTTTAAGTGACATATAGTGTCCCATGAATAGTATATAAATATACTATAACTTTTTTCAAAGAGACAGAAACAGACACCGAATAGGAATATTTTTTTTCACAAATCTTTCTTTAATGCACTTTGGTTCTCTGTCATTCAATATGCATTAGCCTTAAAGTATATTTTATATACAAAAGACAAAATTTAAAAATATGTCTTAATATGTACCAAATAATAGAGTGAAATTGGTGGTCATAAATACTCGATAATGGTGTAGAAGTTTTTCTGGGTGAGAAAGTCTTGGAGACAAGTCTTAAAAGTAGATATAAATTTAATTTCACTGTAATGAACTGCTAGTGCTAATGTAAGAAAACATATGTAAGGTGTATAACAGGAACTGACCCATGTATGGTGTAGATGCAAGACGGAGTCTTTATCGATGATGAAGGAAAATGCTAAGACAATCACCTTTCCATATGGAAGCAGAAAAATATAAATATATTAAAGATATAAATGTACAAAATCAGAACATTACAAAATGATAGGATAAAATATAGATGAATGTCTTTTTGGCCTATATAGAGAGAAAAATATGAAAGACACATATTTAAAAATAATTAAAGAATAATGAAACTATGAAAATTAAAATCTTTATTACAAGAGGTATAAAAATCAGACTGGGAAAGGATACATGCAATTTATGCAAAATTTTAGTAAGCATGATACATAAATAATTCCTTCATATAGAAAAAGACAAATCAAAAAGAAAAGAAAAAAATTGAATGAGCATAAACAACTCAAAGAAGATTCCTCCCTCCCCCCAAAAAAGGAGAAACCCAAATGGCCAAGAAATATATGTTCTCCATTTACCCAATAACTAGTACAAAACTATTCTAAATTATAATCAGATATCTTTTCACATTCACCAGTCAGGAAATGTTCAAAAGTCTGACCGTATCAATTGACAAAGGAGGTTGGGAAGCAGACACTTCATACAAAACTGGTGGAAGTGTAAGTTAGAACAATTTCTTTAAGGAGGAACTCAATATATATAAAAAAATTGTATACATGCCATATAACCTAGAAATCTCATTTCTAAGGAAATTTTAACACAAGTGAGGTAGAGATAGGTGCAAAGATATTCACTGAATCATTTTTTGAAATATGTGAGACATGGAAGGATGGATAATAAAGGGGAAGGTGAAAAAATATTATAGCATATTTGAATACTGTACTTGGGATACATCACTTATACTAGGGATACAACCACTTAAATGGGTTAGATATAGTCAATCTCAAAAAGTGGAGAATAAAGAAGTTATTTTTTATTTGTTTACTTGAAGAAGTGAGTACATGTATGTTTGTTACATTAGTCTTCATATTTTTCTGTTTTTTTAAATTATTGTTTGAAAATATGGTTGGTTTGGGTTTATCTGGAGAGTGGGATATTTTTTTTAATATTAGGTTCAATTAGCCAATATATAGTACATACTTAGTTTCTGACGTAGTGTTCAATGATTCATTAGTTGTGTATAACAGCCAATGCTCATCACATCACCTGCCTTTCTTAATGCCCATCATCTGGTTACCCCATCTCCCCACCACTTCCCCCTTCTTCAACCCCTCAGTTTGTTTCCCAGAGTCCAGAATCTTTCATAGTTTGTCTCCCTCTCTGATTTCTTCCCATTCAGTTTTCCATCCCTTCCCCTATGGTCCTCCACACTATTCCTTATGTTCTGCATCTGACATGTGGTTCATATATACAATGGAATACTTCTTAGCCATCAGAAAGGATGAATACCTGTCATTTGCATTGCCATGGATGGAACTGGAGGGTATTATGTTAAGTAAAATAAGTGGAGAGGGTGGGATATGTTAAAGACAAAGCATATTAAGACTTAAGTTCAAACTTGTGTAGTATACAATAATAATTTGTGATCATGTTACTAGAGTGATATAAAATGGTCATTTAAACTCTTCTGGCAACTGCATATAAGAAAGAAGAACTAAAGTGATAGTTGAAGAAATACACTGACTATGTCTAAAAGCTCAGCTTATCAAAGACACGGCAAGTAGATATTGTTCTTCTGTGTGAATTACTGAAACAACTCCATAGGAATGAATTGAAAAATGACACACCCTTCTTGTGGATGTGTAACAGTGTTTCTTCCTCTGACTGAGGCAATACCAGGTCTAACCAGGTAAATGGTTTTACTAACCAGATTTCAGGTCTCACGGATATCACCATGCAGGAACTTTTGTGTGGAGCACAAATTTGGTTTTATTTCCATGTAACATTGCAAATTTTATGACACAAGAAAGGACGATTAAATGTTGTATTTTGGAGCTTGATCCTATACTTTATATCCTATGAAATGCATTCTCTGATCTGCTGGTATGTCAGTTTGAAGTTTATATTAATGAACAATCTGAATTTTAGTCATGTTATTGTAGTCTCTGCCAAGCCTAGCCATATAGCAGCTATAGTTTTTCTATACCAGAAATATTGTCAGAAACTAAAACCTCTGGTTTCTATGTCTTTAAGTACACAATAGTCAATCTACCAGCAATATCATGGCCCTTACCTTCTGGGAATATGTCAAATAGCCAAAAAAAATTATATGTCCATGTAATAATGTTGGCAATATAAAAAGATATGCAGCTTCAGAAGAAGTCAAGTAAAGGTGCTATCTCTGAGCTCACTAATGAATAGCCTCTGACATCTTCTATTTACTTATACTGCTGTCTAAAGTTGCTACTGTCTAAGCCAACAATGATGGATGTACTTAGTACTTCCATTGTGTGTAATAAGCACGATTACACATTGCATAAGAACATATCCTCTGTATATGAACACAATCAACAATACTTGAAATTAACAGGCCCAGAGCTTTAAATAAGCCCTAGTTCCATGTAAATACACTGTGACTGTACATTTCCAAATACAATGAATCCCTAATGTTATTGAGTGTAATATGTATTTACATACACACATACATACATACATACATACAAATAAACTTGGCTATAGACACACACATACATACATACAAATTAACTGGGCTATAGCCAACATTTGTTTGATACAGCAACTGGGCCATAAATAATTAACTATTCTTCAAATTTTTTGGACCAAAAGGTAAGGAAAGCAAACAAAATCCTGAAAGCCTATAAGGACAGATGTCAGGAAAAGGTGATAAATGTTTTAAGATATAAACTTCAGTGTCCAGAGAAACTGGACTGGATATAGTGGAAAGACAAAGCAGAAATTAAGAGAGGGGGAATGAAAGCAACATTGGAATGTGCTTTCTTTCAGGAATCATACCTTTACCTTGGACAGCAGTGCCGGAGACGAGAATAGGAGATTAGAGAGACCACTGTTCTGGAAGTCAGGAAACAAGGATTCTAAATCTGGCTATACCATTACCAAGTTGTTGATCCTGGGAAAGTTATCTCTCTTTTCTGAGCCTTTGTTCATCTCACTGTCTCTGAATCTCTGTGTTCCTCCAAGATACTATGAACCCTTATAACCTCTTTCCATGGTACTAAGAGATTACTATCAATAAACTGCCACATCCTATAATCACATCTGTGCTACATCAGCTCTCCTTGTTGGTTTAAGTTGTTTAAAAGCAGGCCATGGAAAAAGTTTTGAATCTATTCGTGTATCAGGTTTCCAGGAGTTCATGGTATGGCCTTTGTATTCCACTGAAAAACTCCACTTGGTTTAATACACCTCAAGTCCCTAATCATCTCCAACACTCAGGGTCAGCACAACGATTTTGGCATCACTGAACCATCATCTTCTCCTCATTATCTTAGCACTTTCCCTACAGAATTTTGCAATAATGGGTCTAAGACTTTGTCAACCCTATCCAATGGTAGAGTTCAGTTATCGTTTTGATAAATATTAAGAATAAGTTTAACTTGGTGAAGAGACGAAGATAAGAATTACTTGGGTAATATGCAAGATTATTCGCACAACAAAAAGACAAAAACATGTTCATACCAGTCAGAATATCCAGAAGAGACACTAGGAATATTTTTCAAAGCAGACATGAAGATGCATGCTTACGGACACTTGAAATTCTCATTGTAGGGTTCACAGTTGAGCATGTTAATATCTGAATGAGTAAGGATCATTGCAGGCATTTAGGAAGCTCAACTGTCCCTTCCAAGCCTTGTCATACAGAAATTCAAGTTGGCTTCTAAGGATATTACCTGGGAACCACCAAATCAAGACCCTTGTTCTTAATCAATTTCATTGTTATACAACATGAAATATAGCTATAGTGAGATTCTATAAAGTCAAGCCAGAGCAAAGACTTCATTTAACACTTCCATCTTCCAAAAACTAACAGTCTGGTCATGATAATTTCCTGGACCCAGAGCTATGGCGCTAGTGCTGGGGACAGTTTCCTAGACATCCCTGAGAGCCACACCAACAGTCCTTCAGATGTGCTGTAAAGCTTATCCTTCCCAGGTTCAGATTCAGGTTCAGCCAAACTGGAGCTTGAGGCTCATGGTGGTCTTGGGACCCTACACAGGTCCAGATTGAGTTGTACTAGTCCTCTTATTATAAATCATTAGCTAAGGATGATTTAGAAACAGAAAAGTAGCAACATAGGAAGTTGGTGGGGCAAGGTGGTGAGGGAGGAAGGAAATGATATCTAAAGAAGATATAAATCCAAATACACTCCCAAGACTATGAGCAGAAGTGAAGAATTCAAGCAGGTGGTAAATGAATAAATAACTGGAAAGCCATGGCTGGAAACTTGTGAAGGATTCTGACTAGACCGAATCCAAGAAATATCTTGGACTGCCTAACATGCAGATAGGTAAACCTTTGATTAGGCACTGCTGTCTCTGTAAGCCTTTTGTAAAACTGTGATTATAACTTCATGTATATGCTCCCTCTAGCAAGGATAGGTAGGTAGGTAGATAAATGATGATAGATTAGATAGATAGATAGATAGATAGATAGATAGATAGATAGATAGAAGATAGATGGATGGATAGATAATGGAATTATACACAAAATGCATTCATTTATGCGTGAATCATGAATTGCTTTTATTGTATGAACTATATTGAAAAGCATTAACATGAGACACTTTTAGTCACGGAGTTCTGCCAAATGTTTGCATTGTTAATGACGTGGCCAGCAAGGTGGTTAAAAATTCAAGTTCTATGGAGTCAGGGAGAAATCTCAGAAGATTTTAAATTAACTGTGTGGTACATTTTAATATACAAATGCTTCTAAATAAGTTTTCAAAGTTCATATGGATTGATTATCTCTCTAACTTCTTGGAGTAATTTTTAGTGTTGCAATAGAAAGTGTTGCCTTAGGATTTAGATGGATCTGGTTTTAAATATTGTATTGACTTTTTCTAGGTGTTTGACCTTGAGCTGTTATCTTTACTTCTATTGTAAATTTATCTTATCTGCAAAATGGAAACACTAATGTTTCACTCGGAGTTTTTATGAAAATTAGGACTCACGTAATGTATCTACTATGTATTTGACGCATAATAGATGCTCTATGAATGAATTCTTATTATTTAATTTATGAACTTCCAGAAAAGGTAGATGGCATTTAGAAATAGAAAATGAAATGAGAATTAGAATCATAGCACTAAAATTATAAACCAAATTAATTGAAAATACGATTTGATATATAAAGATATCAGTGACACATTCAAAACGTTAAAAAATCTTTTGTGTATTTTATGACACAGCTATAGTTTTGATACAAATGACATCAAAAGATCTAATGGACCTGTGACTTTATATTAGTTATGGATCAGTAAGTAAAATAATTCTTTAAATCGGTTTTAAATACCACCATCTTATAAATATTCTCTGTTTTCTATTTCTCTATTACAAAGCAATATGTGTAATTACAAAAATGTGATGAGTAAAGCTATATTTTCATAACTCAGCTGTTAGTCTATTTCTCAGAGATAACTATTGCTAACATATCGTGAATAAATTTCTACACCATATGTATGTTCCTTTATGTGTATGCATACACACATATAGATGTAATTTCTTTTGAAAATTGGATCATATAATCATGCAATAAATACTTCTCTGTATCCTTTTAATTCAACTACACATCCATTTTATTAATATCTTTATTAACTTTCCAAATACAGTATGCTACACAATATTCTATGCAATATGATGACTTAACAAAAGTTTCATTATTTCAAATGCAGTTATAAAGAAGCTGCTCTAGAGACCAGAGGCTCCTGGAAGCTGGGTTATAACTTTATAAAATAGAACACCTTGTTCTATTTAAGTTTTTCACCTTATTGTGAACCCATATTTTTATTCCATTTTGAGACCATTTTGAGACTAGTTTGTAAAATGCCTTGTGATCTTTGGTTGAAAGTGCTGAATATTATTATAACCATTTATCTTCACATGATAGAAACCCTTGACTGGAAAAGGCATTGTTTTATTT
Organism: Ailurus styani; assembly: GCA_002007465.1. Taxonomy (NCBI): domain Eukaryota; kingdom Metazoa; phylum Chordata; class Mammalia; order Carnivora; family Ailuridae; genus Ailurus; species Ailurus styani. The sequence goes on from LNAC01001853.1 coordinate 17,279, forward strand.
TCTTGATGCACTAGGGGAAGTTGTTACAGTTTTGGCTCTAGCTATCACTATTAATTCCCCAACTTTTATGACTATGAACCACCGCCCTCAAATTCTTTTCTTCCCATTTTCATCAATATAGCTATATATAATCTTGCTTTTGCAATGAGAAAACACAGACCAATAGTGCATTACAATTGGCAGGCTTATGCAAAATTAACTATTACCTGTTGACTGGAGCAGACCTTTACACCAGCTCTGAATTTATAATCATTGTTCATATGGACCCCATTCATTGATTTAGGTACTTGCAGACAATCAGTAACCAACAATATTAGCATCATACACTTTCTTTATTAATAAGTAATAGGAACAATGGAGTTTTCCATTCTTTAGCATTTAAAGTCACCAAAGCTTAATTAACAAGGCCTTTATATATACGTGGGATAGATAACAAACAAGTTCTTCTAATTTGGTAGTATATAAAAGAAAATCTACTAAGAGTGTTTCTTTTTTCAGTATTTCAATCATAAACACAGTCTGAGAATTTAACTCTGGGGGATTCCTGTATAAATAATAGTTATTATTTATATCATGTAAATATAAACTATACTCTCCTTTCCACTAAAGAAATTATGTCATGTTTTCTATTTCTACTTTGCCCTATCACCTTCTCCAATAAGTAGACTTTCTATTAACCATTAACATTATTCTGATGTTTTTATTTCAACATAGGTTTCATTGTTTCCTATGGGCCTGTCTTTATCTGTTGCCTATTAGTTTTAAGATACCAGACTTGTGCCTAAACCTTAAGAATTTTAAGGAAAACAAAAGGCAGAGAAGTAAGAGCATGTGCTGCATGTGCTGGGAAAGTAAACTGAGAATACCTACTATACAGAGATGGCATTTTGTAGTGGACCTGAAGAGAGGGTGATAATTTCATTTACATCATGGTTGCTAATCTCATCCTGATGTTTTCCGAATGGCAGTGCCATTGATCAGCATGTTGGAATACAAAAAACATTCCATGGTAATGTAATGCAGGACATTCAAATTCTCCTCCTGCCACTGCTGTGTGGATTAAATCCACTGGCAGAGGTAGTAAGACCTTAATTCAAAGCCTGACTCTTACTTATTTGTCATGTGCTCTGGAAAAGCTACTTTTCCTTTTTGAGCATTAGTCTCCTCATTTCTAATATGGGAATGGTAACACTTTCCTTGCAAAGCTGTTGGGAAGATTACAGTGGCTGCATATACTGTCCAGATGAGCACCCAGTACCTAGAAGGGTTGCTGTAATTATGGCAGTTGTTACCAATCATGACTCTCAAACTTGCTGGCAAAATACAACTATAGAGTCTTAATGTTTCCTTTGCACGCAGCCCTTTACATATCTCACCTGGATTTTAGAATGGGAAAATTTATTACACTTGTTGAAGGCAATTGAGTGTAATGGAAGAAAACAGACAGCAAAATATTTTCTATAGAAAGTACCTTGAATGAACATCTTTAATAAGAAGTACACACACACTCCTTTTCTCCCTGACTCTCTTTTACTTTTACTTTTCACTCTCTACCTTTTATTTCTCTCTCTCTCTCTACACACACAGAGTCTCTCTCTACTCTGAAAGAGACAGACAGACAGACACACTCACACACACATATTCTCACCATTTACTCCAAACCCTCTTCTTGTTTTTTGCATTTATAGATAGATATTCTGAAAGTTCTTTGGAATATTAGTGCTTAATATAAAGAATATCATTAATGTCTCTGACTTAATTTTTTTATTTTTATTTATTTTTTAAACAGTTTTATTTATTTATTTGACAGAGAGATAGAAAGCACAAGTATGCAGAGCGGCAGGCAGAGGGAGAGAGGGAAGCAGGCTCTCTGCCGAGCAGGGAGCCCAAAGTGGGAATCGATCCCAGGACTCCAGGATCATGACCTGAGCCGAAAGCAGCAGCTTAACCAACTGAGCCACCCAGGCACCCCTCTGACTTAAATTTTTGAGGGAACAGTACTTTTTGCTTCTTAGAACTTTGTGTACATAAAATCTAATATAATAGTGGCAATAAGCCATAATATGGGCTTTTAATGTGAAACATGTATATGAATGGCTTCAGTTATCTCCTGATAAATTCTGAGAATAATTTATTACATACATTCCTTAGGAAGCATTTTGAAGCTACTATAGTGCTGTGGAGAGCATACTTTTAAATCAATGTATATATGTTTAAATCCCAAGGGTCTGTATAGATTTTTTCCCCCTAAAGATCCTCTTGCCCATATAAAAGAATCTACTTTGATTTCTCTCTCTCTCTCTCTCTTTCTCCCCCTCCTTCAGGGTGTGTGTGTGTGTGTGTGTGTGTGTGTGTGTGTGTGTGTGTGTGTGTCTTCCATCCCTTCTTAGTGCAACATGCGATGTTTCTGAGCTACCCATAACCTATTTTTGCATTAAGGAAGAGTTATCAATCTATTTGTGGAATCCAGGTATTTTTGCTGTGTTCCCTTCTCTAGTTATACAAAATTTCCAAACTATTTAGGTTAAAAATCTGGTGCTTAGCTTTCAAACCTATGATGATTAGGTAGCAGCTGTGATGATTTAGTAATGGCAGCCCTTTTCTGCCTTCCACTCTCCTATCTGATGTTAGCTTTGAAATGTTTTCTGAAGCCTCTGAATTTGGGGGGAAGTTTCCCTCATGAGTGTTCAATATTTAGATGCAGCATGAATTGAAAGAAAATGTGAAGAATGAAATCTTCCAACTAATATGCCTCCAAAGTTGCAACATCAGGGTTCACAAGATAAGATGCTGGAAGAATGTGGCAGTATCACATTGTTCTGCAGCATCACAAACTGTCTGAATTGTAAGTGATATTCAGTGACCTCAGCTTGTCCTTGAGGCTCACTAGCGAAAAGATTGTGCTGCAGTTAGTTAGAGCCCTGGCAGTGACCGGAGCCAAGTTTAAAATAAAGAATGCTGCTATTTTCTCTCTCTACAAAACCAAGCTTGTAGAGACAATGTATTAAAATTATATTTTTGGTAGTTTCATTCTCTTTTATGAAACTAAGTGAATTATTGTCTCACAAGGAAATAGCAACTAATAAACCTGTGTACTTTCGGATATTCAAAAAGACTTAGATGGAAAACTTAACCTTTCCCGATACAGTTTTCCAGAGAAGAGACTGGTTAATGTGAGAAATCGTTCAAAAAATTGACAACTCTAGATGAACCCTTAAAAAATTGGTTTGATTCTACTTTTCATTCCTGATTCAACAGAAGTCATGCTTGCTTTTTCAAGGAGGCAAAAGAAGAAAATCTATTTGTATCCTTTAGAGATTAATAAGAGTTTAAGTTAATTTTTTTCCTTTTAAGCTTTAAGTAAAATGAGTTGTGAAGCAGAAAATGTGTTGGAGGGCGCCTGGGTGGCTCAGTGGGTTAATGCCTCTGCTTTTGGCTCAGGTCATGATCTCAGGGTCCTGGGATCGAGGCCCGCATCGGGCTCTCTGCTCAGCGGAAAGCCTGCTTCCCCCTCTCTCTCTGCCTGCCTCTTTGCCTACTTGTGATCTCTATCTCTGTGTCAAATAAATAAATAAAATCTTTAAAAAAAAAAAAAAAGAAAAGAAAATGTGTTGGAATAAACACACTTGCTACAGTTGTAGGAGTTGAAGATCCACAACTCTGCTAACATAAATTTATCATAATATCTATTGGTTATGGTCTTTAATCAAGTTAGAGATAAAATTCATATGTATTTTTAAATTTATATTATTGACATTTATATTTGTATTTATATTATTTGCATTATGTATGATATTCATATATGAGAAATATGCTTCCAACATAGAAGATATGATTCTTTTCTCATTATTACTCTTTAATAGTGGTATTGATCAAGTATTTTAACCAGTCACTCAAAGACTCAAGTAAACATTGTATGGAAATTAGATGCAAAGCCTTTGTAAAGCAGAGCTCCACATTTAAATACATTGGAAATACTATTTAATGGGTCAACCCAGCTCTTTCCTATCCACCCTGAAGTTACTCTCAGCTTAGCCAGAGACTTGAAAATACTAAGTTACCTATGGAAATTATCTGTCAATGTATATGTATTTTTAGTTGCGAGGTAATAACTCTGTGAAATACATGTTATTGACTGAGTTCCTTTAAACTATTGTTTCTTAGTTTTGTTTATGGATTCAAATGTTATTGTTCAATATGTGCAAAAGCCGCATAAATTATTGTAGTGCACAGGCAGTATGAAACCACCAATTTACTTTACCTCACCACAGCATTAAATGTCAAGGTGTCAAGTTGTCCCTTCAGGTTTCATTGGCAAACATAAATTATTGTTAATAGAATGCACCACTGAAATTTCTGAATAACAAATGACTTCGGAAAGCATCACTACAAGAAGGAACTATAGGACACTTGAGATAATTTATGATACAAATATTTTCAAAAGCTGGTCTGCTTGGAAGGTTGATTTCTAAATGTAAAATAAATAACTGACTGAGTTGCCTGTGTTCAACTCATCCTGCTGCAATTTTTGTCAAATAGATTCTTAAAGAAGTTGTAGCTCTGACTGAAAATCTGCAGTGCCTTCAGAGCACCAGGGTATATGGTAGAAGATTCAGCTTCAAGTTAATACCAGAGTTCCTCAAAACTTTCTTTTTCTTTTATGTATTAAAATGTTATGGCTTCATGGAGCATATAGTATCTGTTCATACCCTGAAATGCTTTGAGCTCAAATAGGGTAGGATATCTGAGCCTCTGACATCAGAATATATTCTTTCTGCTATATGGCTTCCTTCCCATTTTCAAGAAGGGCATGCAGAAAGGCAGAAAATGCACTTCTCCCTGCATATAACTTTTATTTTTACTTGAATGTTTAGCAAACTCATTAACCTTTGAAGGAGATCCTGAAGGTAATAGGCTCTTCAAAAATGCTTAGAGAGGGCGCCTGGGTGGCTCAGTGGGTTAAAGCCCCTGCTTTCGGCTCAGGTCATGATCTCAGGGTCCTGGGATCGAGGCCCACATCGGGCTCTCTGCTCCGCAGGGAGCCTGCTTCCTCCTCTCTCTCTGCCTGCCTCTCTGCCTACTTGTAATCTCTCTCTCTGTATCAAATAAATAAATAAAATCTTAAAAAAAAAAATGCTTAGAGATAGGGGCACCTGTGTGGTTCAGTCGTTAAGCGTCTGGCATTGGCTCAGGTCATGATCCCAGGACCCAGGGATCCAGCAGCATCAGCCTCCCTGCTCTGTGGGAAAGCCTGCTTCTCCCTCTCCCACTCCCCCTGCTGGTGTTCCCTCTCTCTCTGCGTTTCTCTCTGTCAAATAAATAAATAAAATCTTTAAAAAAAATGCTTAGAGAGAAAATAATAAGTAAAAAAAAAAATCTGTGATTGAAAGAAAAAACAGACCTCCACCATTTGCAAAAGAATCTTGTACATTCTTTCAGTTGGGCCGTGACAAGGCAAGACTTGAACGGGTCCAATGTAGATATACTAAGATAATCCCATAGGCCTGCACATTTCCTATGTCAGTTGACTTTCCCTTCCTATGATACCTTGTATCATATAAAAAATAAACCTGATAGTTAACATGCCAATATTGATATAAATCTCAGTACTTTAAAATATTAAAATTGGAAATATATCACAATAGTCACATCTATATATCCATATGGGATACTTGAAGGGAAGGAAATTGCTTAGGAAGTATTTTGAATTTCTCGATATCTATTTATCCTTAATTATATTACTTTTATTTTATTTTTGCAATGTTTCTCATCCATTTAGCCCATTCATATACTAAGTATGAATTTCTTAGTAATCTTCAGAACAGCTCTTTTAATGGGAAAAGATAAGAAACTTAATCAAATAGATTATCTGGAGTAAGAAGCTAAATTATTTCTAAGCTTCAATATAGAGAGCATTTCAGTTCTTTTCAATGTAGGAACTTGTTCTAAAGATGTTTGCTTCTCAAATTTTAATTTACTGTCATTTAACTTAATGTCTCATATTTTTCCTACCAACCCTTTTAAACAGAAAAGTAAAATTCCCCATACTGTGATATGTGACTATAAGTTTGTTTACAAAATTATTTTTTCCTATTCTCTTTCTTCTGTACAGATAAACTTGGTTAAATGTATACTACTAGATATATGATAGGGCTTCCCAATGTCTGCCAAGAATAAAAAATCACTTGGAGGCCTTGGTAGAATGTTAGAATCACTTCCATCTCCAGAGATTCTGAACCATACCTTCAGGTCAGCATGGGGCTCAGGATCCTGCTTTGATAAACAGTGTGTATAGCTCATATGTTGGTGTTGCATGGACCATACTTAGAGTAAAAGTAGCCGGAGGCATCATTTGGAAAGAATTTTGTTAGGAGGTCCATGGAACAGATAAACTCAAATATTTTCTCAACCTGGAAATTTATGATTAATCTATCCATTAATAGATATATCTTTAGTCTGGTCATTAATGTTGGAACAAATTTATTTGGGGGCAGTTAAAAATTCCCTATATTCCTTTTTTTTAATTAACATACAATGCATTATTTGTTTTCAGGATACAGGTCTGTGAATCATCAGTCTTACACAGTTCAAAGCACTCACCATAGCACATACCCTCCCCAATATCCATCACCCAGCCACCCCATCCCTCCTATCCCTCTCTCCTCCAGCAACCCTCTGTTTGTTTTCTGAGATTAAGAGTCTCTTATGGTTTGTCTCTCTCCCTGGTCTCATCTTGTTTCATTTTTCCCTCCCTTCCCCCCAATGAACCCCCTCTCAAATTCCTCATATAATTGTCTTTCTCGGATTGACTTATTTTGCTTAGCATAATACCATCTAGTTCCATCCACATCATTGCAAATGGCAAGATTTCCTGGGTTTTTTTATTGCTGCATAGTATTCCATTGTGTATATATATATATATATATATATATATATATATATATATATACCACATCTTCTTTATCCATTCACCTATTGATGGACATCTAGGTTCTTTCCATAGTTTGGCTATTGTGGAAAAATTCCCTATATTCTTAATTATTATGCAATTGTTGAATGTGAAATTAAGAATAAAGTGTTGCTACAAGGCATAGGGAAAAGTGTAAACATTGGAATCAGACACTTCCAGATTAGAATCTTAGTTTTATCATTTACTAGATGTATAACCTCAGGCAGCCAGTTTTTCAAATGATAAAACTAATAACTACATTGAAAGGTAACTATGAAGGATAAGTTAAATTTTTTTCAATGTGTTAAACCAATAGTAGGGCATCTATAAATGCTTCATAAAAATCTATAATTATCAGGCACCTGGGTGGCTCAGTGGGTTAAAGCCTCTGCCTTCGGCTCAGGTCATGATCTCAGGGTCCTGGGATTGAGGCCCGCATCGTGCTCCCTGCTCGGCAGGGAGCCTGCTTCCTCCTCTCTCTCTGCCTGCCTTTCTGCCTACTTGTAATCTCTCTCTGTCAAATAAATAAATAAAATCTTTATAAAAAATCTATAATTATCTTACTTTTTATCTTACTTTATCCTCTTGTAGGAAACTGTATTATTATTATTTGGTTTTCTTAATGAATAAGCCTGTCATTCCATTGGCTTAAAAAATCCTCTTACTTCTTTCTAAGGTCAACCACAGTTATTTCTTACTAGGATTACTGCAAAAGACTCCTAATTATTACATTTGACTCTATGTTCAACCCATTTTCTACAGTGCATCCAGGCTGATTTTACTACAATCCATGTGAGTAAACTCTCTGATGAGTCTTAACTCTCTGGTACTTTAAGTTAGTAAGGACTCCCTATTGTACTCAGAAAAAAGTCAGCCTGCAGAGTATTTCAGGATATGTATAGTGCTTATTTCTCCTGCATCATTTCCAGTCATTCCTAACTTACTCTCTACACTCTAACTATATAGAACTTTAAAATTCCATTAAGAAACTAAGTTCTCTCTTACTGACTTCTACCTTACTCTGCTGTTACCTGAGCAAACTGTACATTTATTTTTGACCTCACATTAGACATTGTTTTCCTTCTTAGATGTTTCTGTCCTCCTAGATGCTCTGGTTTTACTTTTCTAGAAGTCTCTCTATGACATTTGTAACAAGTATCACACTATATTGTAATTGCTGAGCCTGCCATTCTCTCCCCACAGATGATTACCTCTTGAGAAGAAGTAATATCTATCTTTAGTTATCACATTCCAGGGCCTAACACAGTGTGTGCTCATCATACTTCTCCACAAAAATATTTATCTAGAGGATGAAAGGATGTATATGATCATTTCACTGACGACTACAATGTCAGAGAAAAACTTCCTAGCTCTAGGAAGATTTATCATCTAAATTCGGCAGACATGGTAAAGAGGAGAACGTGGTGAGGTTGAAGGCCGATAGGAAACAGCAAAATAATCAAGCTTATAGATAATGAAAAAGGATTTTCAGAAAAAAACGTAGGCATTGAAAGCTTTGTAGCAATCCTCTCATGACAGCAGCTGGATGTTGGCTGCAGCGTATCAACATAGTCTCTGTCACTCAATATATTTCACAATCTCTAGTTCTGCAGTAAGAGAGAATGGTGTCTTTACTCTTCCCTCTGTCTTGCATATGTTTATATTGAAAGAGAAAAATGCTAAAAATTTGGAAAATAGAGGACTATTAGTCCTTTATTAATTGAGTCATATTCATACTTTTTAAAAAATAAATATCACTTTTGGTTAAACCAAGGTTTTCCTTAATGGAATAAAGACTTTCTTGAATTTGGTACACAATAACTTTAAATTTTACACATTTGTATATTGTGTACCTAAAGATTTTGTTTTACCTATTTTACCAATTATCCCTATTTAATTTATGACTTTATTTTGTCATAAGAGATATTAATTTCACGAAGTTGTGTTAAGTGCCCACATGTTGGCAGACAATATGCTAAATGAGCAATGAAGATAAAATGTAAAACTGTTTCTAGGCACATGTGATCCTGACACTCACAAATTTACATTCAGTACAAGTTATATTTCCAACAATTATTTTGAAACATTATTTAAACCTTTTGTTAAATTTTTACTTTAAGGCAATTTTTTCAGAATTTTGTAAATTGTTTACAATATCCTTTGCAAAGTATTCTGAGCATAAAATTTTCCAAGTCTTTACATGTAGAAATATTTGAAACTGAAAAACTAAATAGATTAGTAGATGGGAAGGAAATTTTTGAATGGTTCAAACGCTCATCCTAGAATTAGTATTAAGTCATGTATCTGATCTATAATGTGATGCAAATCAGTGAGTGTATTATTATTATTATTAATATTTTAATTTCAGTGGACAACAGAGTATGCAGATTGACAATGTCTGGATTTGAGATTAGATTTTTCTATAATTTTAGTATAAAGATAAGGGAGAAGCCATAAACATACATTAAATACATTCTGCATGTCAGACAGAATGATAAGACTTTCACATATGCTATTTTATTTATTTAGTTTAATAATATTTAAAATTAATTTTTTTTGAGAGAGAGAGCGAGCACAAGCCCAGGAGGAGCAGAGGGAGAGAGAGCAAGAATCCCAAAGAAGCTCCACACACTGTGTGGAACTCAATGTGGGGCTTGATCTCACAACCCTGAGATCATGACCTGAGCTCAGATCAAGTGTTGGATGCTTAACTGATTGAGCCACCCAGGGGTGCCACATATGCTATTTTAGACACATTGATGTTATGAATATTAAAGTTTAAAAAATACACAAATTACTAGTACAGTGTTTGAAACACAAGAAAAGAATAAATTAACAAAAATAATTTTTTAAGTGTTTACAACCAGTCTGAAAAAAAATTTACCCCTTTTATACTGATGAGGAAAATGAGCTTCAAAAACATTGCTTATTGTCCAAAGTCACTTTACTTAGAAGTGGAAAACAAAGATAGAATCCATTCCTGTTTTCTTTTGATTGCCTTATGCCAAATCATTTACTTGACTCTGTATACTTTGGACTAAGGGTCTTGTTAACATGTTTCATGAAATTTAGTAAAAAGTTATAATTCTTTATGTAACACTCTCTTTTTTTACCCCACAGCATTGTTCAGTTTGTTTTTATTGTTTGCACAGTGATAGTAACCTGATTTTCAAGACCACTGATAATTTGCTGAAAGATTTGAGGACATGTTACAAACATTTCAGCAATCAATTTGCTATATTTAATAGAAAAAATTAGAAAGGGGCATCAGAAAGTAGAGTGTCAGTGACTAAAGGAGAAATCTTCTCATGGATGGGAAGGAGGATTAGAGAAGTCAATCACAATAAAGCTTCTTTGTAGACTAAAGTAAGAATTTGGATGTTGGAGGAGACTCAAAGTTAGGTTAAATGTTAAAAAAATACACACACACACACACACTACATACATACATTTTCCAAGTGGAAGTCAATTGAAAATATCATTTCTTACCATTTTCATAACAATAAAAGTTAAAGAACAGCATTCAGTTTTCGTTTGTTTGTTTTGATTACATAAGCACAGGATAAGGGCCATGGTTCGATAGTAGTTAATTTGAAAAAGCCTTGGAAAGTGTGTGTGTGTGTGTGTGTGTGTGTGCACGCACATACACATCCATATAGTAAAATGTACACATACACACTCCAATAGCTAAAACAACTACTAACACTTCAGTGTTCCTCTTAGCTGAACAACTACAACCAGCAAGGCAACTAAAAACATAACTGCACTCATAATCTGCCTTAGTCAAGACAAGCAAAAAAAGAATTTTCATGAACCTCCTCAGGGATACAGTGTTCAATTTTGTCTAATATTAAGGTGGATATTAGTTCAAGGGTTGAAAAACTGAGAAATTCTGAGCTTTGGAAAGATGAACTTGGGAAGATTGGAATAATGACATATTTTAAATCCTGGCAGAGTTCCCTAAGAATTCGACTTCAATGTAGTTGGTGTTGGCCAGAATTGGCACTCACGGGAGATATTAGAAAGCATGTTTTCCACAACGTATGAAAAAGTCATTAATAAAATGTTAAATAATAATGGGGCGGATTATTTCATGAACTGTAAAGACTTTCATTTGTGCACGTTTTTGAGGGGAGGCTGGATAATCACCTGTCAGGGACACATAAAAGACATTGTTATATCTGGGTAGATCAGATGACCTTAAATTCTGTGGCAACTCTGAGATGCATGTTTAAATGTAGCTCTTGCTGTTAATTGTTTTTATATTTCAAAAAGTGAAATCTTGTTTCACCGATTGTTAAGGATATAGCAGTTTCTGTTGTTTTGTTTTGTTTTTTCACCTTAGAAAATAGATGTCTTTGCTTTACCTCAATATTTACTTGTAAGCAACAAAACATTATCCAAGGACATTTCTTTCCACGGACATTATGTCTTAAATAGATATCTGAGAACAAGTCTTGAAAAAGTATTTCTGGAACAATTTTGATCACAGTGCCCTACTTATTTATGTCCTTCCTCTCAAATCCATTAATGCAATCCTTTTCAATGGAGAGGGCTATCTACCATTTATTTAGCTACTTTAATGATGAGGAGAGCCATTGGTTATAAAAGATGCTTTGATCAAAACATCTCCACTAACTGCCTGGAAAAGAAAAGTCTTCAGAACTAAGAGTTAAAAGGCGTTGAGCTTCTTCAGGGAAAATATCCTATCTGGAGAAAGAAGATTGTGGCCATTTATTGTAGCAATCATAAATACAGTAAAGACTTGGAAAAAAGTTATCATTCAGTTTTAATCAGGTTACTCAAATAGAACAGCTGCAAGCAGAGATTGCTGTTTAGGCTGAAAATGGGAAAGACTCTTTCTTATAAAGCATAATGCTGTAGGGTCATATATGAAAAATGGGACCTTTCTCTGCTCTTTCCATAAGAAAGCATAAAAGCATGCTTTAACCGGTTTGGGGTCTAACTGGGTATTGATTAATATCACCATATAATGGTCCAGATGTACTTTCAAGGACAAAGGTGGATAAAAAAATCAATTTCATCACTAAATTCATTCTTTTTCGTACATTTTATTTCCTTTGAATTGTGATTTTCAACTTATTAAAGATCATGAAAATCAGTCATTTGAATAAAAGAGTTTTTGAAATTCCAAAATATCACCCTGGAGTGAAGTTAGAAGTTGTCAGCAAACAACAAAAGCCATTTTATAAAGTGAATCTTGCTTATTAATTTAAACACAGAAGTTTTAAAAATCATTTTTTTTTCTTTTGGGGTAAGTGAAGAAGCATGAATTGACTCATGATGTTCTTTTCTTTTTTTTTCTTTTAAAGGAAGAATCAAGAAAATAAGAAGGCATGAAAAATTACCATCGTAATTTAATTAACATCAATCTAATGAAGTGATATGAAAAAATGTCAATTTTCTTTAGTAACATCAAAGCAACACCTAGGTTTAATCCTGTGTTTATAACTATGAGCTATGATCACCTAAGATCTCTTTTTAAGAAACTGAAATAAAAGACACTTCCTTTACCTTATAATCTTTGTGAAGCATGAGAGAAATCAAATTAACTGCTCTGGGGCCATAATTGGCTTTCGTAAATAACCCTCTGTCTATAGGCACTGCCCTTCTTGTTTAGTGGATTCTCCCTGTCTTCCTAGGGGCAAAAGAAAGCAGCATCTTGTAGAAGGGACATTTTCAATGCATACTAATCTTTACCTCAAGAGCTCTTCTTTTCACTCCAGAAATTACTATTTGGCGGTACTTCTGCTCTTTGCGAGATGGCACCTGATCACCACTCCGAATGGGATGTATTCATCAGTGGCAGCCTATGTCCTCTCCTTTAGTACTCTTCTCACACATTACTTGTCATTTTGTTAACAACGCTTTGAGCTTTTGAAGTTTAAATAGGAAAAATTCTGAAAAATTTTAGTGTACCTTAAAGGCTATAAAGGACTGAAATAATCCAGTTTCTTTTATTTTAAGATCATCCTATTCACATTCAGCTGAACTTGGGTTATAGAATAAACAGACAGAAAGAAGATTTAGGTCAAACAAAAACGTGTGTGTTATACCTTAAGATTCAAAATACCCTGTGTTTTCAAGGGTATAGAACAACAGTCATGCTCAAGCAATACTAGTGCAAGGAGAAATATGTGTAGATACCTATCTTTTGGGACCCATTTTCAACTAAGAAAAATTATTGCTCTTTCCTTCTTAATGCCTTTCAAACTTGACTCACTGACTGGCTTAGTATCATCCCCAGTTCTTAAGAGTTAGTGTCTTGTTATTTTCTAAGAATACTGTATTAACTAACTCATTTAGAAACAATTAGAGCATTATTGCCATACAGCAATATGATAGGTTTTACAAAGCAAGACTCTAAGGAAGACACAAGGGGAAGACACTTGATATCCCAAATATTTGGGAGACATAGTATTTAAGCAGCTTGAAGCTCTTTCCAACTGGTGAGTCTATTCAGTTGCCAGCACAAAATTGAGACACATTTGCAAGATGGTGGCAGACCTATAAAAGACAGAAGAGAAACCCCAAAGACCAACTTAGCATTTTAAATAAATGATTTGGCCATTGGATTTGTGTATTGATAAAATAGAAATAAAATAATGGTTTTCAGCTTTTATTAACCATATATATATTTATTTAAATGATATATGAGTTAAAAGTATCAAACATACAGAAAAGAAGGGACTCTGGTTGATGCTAGCATGTGGTACTGGTTCATGATAGGAACAATGTACGAGGAGACCATAAATGCACAAATTAGAAGTATGTTTGGTCATATAACTCAAGAGCATATAAGAAAAGCTGCCCGTAGATGGGGTGTTAAGAATTTAGAACCCCGAATCCAGTTGTTAGGTCTTGATTTACTGGTAATAAGAGTTATTCTTGGGTATTTTAAGACCCGCATGGCAGGGGAAGATATCAAATGAAGGAAGTCTGGTTTGGGATGCCTAAGATACAGCTTCAGTATTGCCTGTTGCTGTTACTTTGTTTACTTCTCCCTGAGGAACAAAAGATGAATACGGGAAATTTCTTTTTCTTTCTTTCTTTTTTATTAATATATAATGTATTATTTGCCCCAGGTCTTCTTATTATTGGTACAGGTTTGTGAATTAATAGGCTTATACATTTCATAACACTCACCACAGCATACACCCTCATTAATTACAACAACCCAGCCACCCTATCCCTACCTAACTAGTGCCCAGCAAACCTCAGTTTGTTTGCTGAGATTAAGAGTCTCTTATGATTTGTCTCCCTCCCGATACCATCTTGTTTAATTTTTTCTCTCCATATCCCCCATGAATACCACCCTGCCTCGCAAATTCATCATATCACAGAGATCATATGATAATTGTCTTTCTCTGATTGACTTATTTCGCTCAACATAATATCCTCTAGTTCCATCCACATGGTTGCAAACAGCAAGATTTCGGGGTTTTTGATGGCTGCACAGTAGTCCATTGTATACATATATCACATCTTCTTTATCCATTCACCTGTTGATGGACATCTAGGCTCTTTCCACAGTTTGGCTATTGTGGACATTGCTGCTATAAACATTCAGGTGTACGTGCCCCTTCAGATCACTACATTTGTATCTTTAGGGTAAATACAGAGTAGTGTGATTGTTTGGTCATAGGGTAGCTCTATTTTCAACTTTTTGAGGAACCTTCCTACTGTTTTCCAGAGTGGCTGCACCAGCTTGCATTCCCACCAACAGTATAGGAGGGTTCCACTTTCTCCACATCCTCACCAACATCTGTCGTTTCATGACTTGTTCATTTTAGCCATTCTGACTGGTGTGAGGTCGTATCTCACGGTGGTTTTGATTTGTACTTCCCTGATGCAGAGTGATGTTGAGCATTTTCTCACATGTCTGTTGGCCATTTGGATGTCTGCTTTGGAGAAATGTCTGTTCATGTCTTCTGCCCATTTCTTGATTGGGTTATTTGTGCTTCAGGTGCTGAGTTTGAGAAGTTCTTTATAGATTGTGGATACAAGCCCTTTATCTGACATGTCATTTGCAAATATCTTCTCCCATTCTGTCAATTGTCTTTTTGTTTTGTTGACTGTTTCTTTTGCTGTGCAAAAGCGTTTAATCTTGATGAAGTCCTAATAGTTCATTTTTGCCCTTGCTTCCCTTGCCTTTGGTGATCTTTCTAGGAAGAAGTTGCTGCAGCTGAGGTCAAAGAGGTTGCTGCCTGTGTTCTCCTCAGGATTTTGATGGATGCCTGTCACACACTGAGATCTTTCATTCATTTTGAGTCTATTTTCATGTGTGGTGTAAGGAAATGGTCCAGTTTCATTCTTCTTCATGTGGCTGTCCAGTTTTCCCAACACCATTTCTTGAAGAGACTGTCTTTTTTCCATTGGCTATTCTTTCCTGCTTTGTGAAAGATTAGTTGACCATAGAGTTGAGGGTCCATTTCTGGGATTTCTATTCTGTTCCAACCATCCATGTGTCTGTTTTTGTGCCAGTACCACACTGTCTTGATGATTACAGTTTTGTAATAGAGCTTGAAGTCTGGAATTGTGATGCCGCCCACTTTGGATGTTGAATTTCAACATTCCTCTGACTATTTCGGGTCTCTTTTGGTTCCATATAAATTGTAAGATTATTTGTTCCATTTGTTTGAAAAAAAAAAGTGATAGTATTTTGATAGGGATTGGGTTAAACGTGTAGATTGCTTTAGGTAGCATAGATATTTTCACAATATTTGTTTTCTAATCCATGAGCATGGAACCTTTTTCCATTTCTTTATGTCTTCCTCAGTTTCTTTCATGAGTACTTTATTTTTTTTTAAAGATTTATTTATTTATTTATTTGACAGACAGAGAGAGAGAGAGAGAGAGAGAGAGAGAGAGAGAGAGAGAGAGATATCACAAGTAGTCAGAGAGGCAGGCAGAGAGAGAGGAGGAAGCAGGCTCCCCACTGAGCAGGGAGCCCGATGCGGGCCTCGATCCCAGGACCCTGAGATCATGACCTGAGCTGAAGGCAGAGGCTTTAACCCACTGAGCCACCCAGGCACCCCATGAGTACTTTATACTTTTCTGAGTACAGATTCTATTTCTCTTTAGTTAGGTTTATTCCCAGGTATCTTATGGTTTTAGTGCAATTGTAGTATTGATTCTTTAATTTCCCTTTCTTATGTCTTGCTGTTGGTGTATAGAAATGCAACTGATTTCTGTGCATTGATTTTATATCCTAACAGGTGACTGAATTCCTGTATGAGGTCTAGCAGTTTTGGAGGGGAGTCTTTTGGGTTTTCCACATAAAATTATATCATCTATGAAGATGAGAGTTTGACTTCATTGCCAATGTAAATGTCTTTTATTTATTTTTATTGTCTTATTGCTGAGGCTAGGACTTCTAATACTATGTTGAATAGCAGTGGTGATAGTGGACATCCCTGCCATGTTCCTGACCTTAGGGGAAAAGATCTCAGTTTTCCCCACTGAGATTGAAATTTGCTGTGGGTTTTCATAGATGGCTTTGATGATACTGAGGTATGTACCCTCTATCCCTACAGTTTGAAGAGTTCTGATCAAGAAAGGATGCTGTACTTTGTCAAATGCTTTTTCTGCAACTATTGAGAGGATCATATGGTTCTTGTTCTTTCTTTTATTAATGTCTTGTATCACATTGATTGATTTGTGGATGTTGAACCAACCTTGCATCCCAGGAATAAATCCCACTTGGTCGTGGTGAATAATCCTTTTAATGTGCTGTTGGATCCTATTGGCTAGTATTTTGCTGAGGATTTTTGCATCCGTGTTCATCAAGGATATTGGTCTGTAATTCTCGTTTTTGATGGGGTCTTTGTCTGGTTTTGGGATCAAAGTAATGCTGGCCTCATAAAATGAGTTTGGAAGTTTTCCTTCCATTTCTATTTTTTGGAAAAGTTTCAGAAGAATAGGTATTACTTCTTCTCGAAATGTTTGGTAGAATTCCCCTGGGAAGCCGTCTGGCCCTGGGCTCTAGTTTGTGGGGAGATTTTTGATGACTGCTTTAATCTCCTTACTGGTGATGGGTCTATTCAGGTTTGCAATTTTTTCCTGGTTCAGTTTTGGTAGTGTATATTTCTCTAGGAATGCATCCATTTCTTCCACACTGTCAAATTTGCTGGTGTAGCGTTGCTCATAATATGTTCTTATAATTGTTTGTATTTCTTTGGTATCAGTTGTGATCTCTCCTCTTTCATTCATGAATTTATTAATTTGAGTCCTTTCTCTTTTCTTTTGGATAAGTCTGGCCAGGGGTTTATCAATCTTATTAATATTTTCAAAGAACCAGCTCCAAGTCTTGTTGACTTGTTCTACTGTTCTTTTGGTTTCTATTTCATTGATTTCTGCTCTAGTCTTTAATATTTCTCTTCTCCTTCTGGGTTTAGGCTTTCTTTGCTGTTCTTTCTCCATCTCCTTTAGGTGTAGGGTTAGGTTGTGTACTTGAGACCTTTCTTGTTTCTTGAGAAAGGCTTGTATTGCTGTGTAATTTCCTTTCAGGACTGCTTTTGCTGTATCCCAAAGATTTGGAACAGTTGTGTTTTCATTTTCATTTGTTTCCATGAATTTTTAAAATTCTTCTTTAATTTCCTGGTTGACGCATTCATTCTTTAGTAGGATGTTCTTTAGCCTCCATGCATTTGAGTTCTTTCCAACTTTCCTCTTGCGGTTGAATTCTAGTTTCAGAGCATTTTTAAAAAAGATTTTATATATTTATTTGACACAAAGAGAGAGAGATCACAAGCAGGCAGAGTGGCAGGCAGAGAGAGAAGGAACCAGGCTTCCTGCTGAGCAGAGAGCCCGATGCAGGGCTTGATCCCAGGACTCTGAGATCATGACCTGAGATGAAGGCAGAGGCTTTAACCCACTGAGCCACGCAGGCTCCCCATGTTTTAGAGCATTATGATCTGAAAATATGTAGGGAATGATCCCAATCTTTTGGTACCAGTTGAGACCTGATTTGTGATCTATAATGTGATCTATGCTGGAGAATATTCCATGGGCACTAGAGAAGAATGTGTATTCGGTTGTTTGGGGATGGAGTGTTCTAAATATATCTCTGATGTCCACTTGGTCCAGTGTGTCATTTAAAGCCTTTATTTCCTTGTTGATCTTTTGCTTAGAATATCTGTTAATGTGAGTGAGGGTGGTGTTAAAGTCCCCTACAATTATTGCATTATTGTTGATGTGTTTCTTGATTTGTTATTAATGGGTTTATATAATTGGTTGCTCCTATGTTAGGTGAATAGATATTTAAAATTGTTAGATCTTCTTGTTCGACAGACTCTTTAAGTATGATATAGTGTCCTTTCTCATCTCTTATGATACTCTTTGGCTTAAAATTTAATTTATCGGATATAAAGATTGCCACCCCAGTTTTCTTTTGATGTCCATTAGCATAGTAAATTGTTTTCCACCTCCTCTCTTTAAATCCGGAGGTGTCTTTGGGTCAAAAATGAGTTTCTTGTAGACAGCATACCAGTGGGTCTTGTTTTTTTACCCATTCTGATACCATGTGTCTTTTAATTGGGGGCACTTAGTCCATTTACATTTAGAGTAACTATTGAGAGATATGAATTTAAAGCCATTGTATTGCCTGTAAGGTGACTGTTACTGTATGTTGTATCTCTTCCTTTCTGATCTGTGTTTCTATTAGGTTCTCTCTTTGCTTAGAGGACCCCTTTCAAATATTTCCTGTAGGGCTGCCTTGGTGCTTGCAAATTCCTTTAGTTTTTGTTCATCCTGGAAGCTTTTTATCCCTCCTTCTATTTTCAATGACAGCCTAGCCAGATATAGTATTCTTGGCTGCCTATTTTTCTCGTTTAGTGCTCTGAATATATCATGCCAGTTCTTTCTGGCCTGCTAGGTCTCTGTGGATAGGTCTGCTGTCAGTCTAATATTTCTACCATTGTATCTTACAGACCTCTTGTCCTGAGCTGCTTTCAGGATTTTCTCTGTCACTAAAACTTGTAAGTGTTACTATTGGATGATGGAATGTGGACCTATTTTTATTGATTTTGAGGGGGGTTCTCTGTGCCTCCTGGATTTTCATGCTTGTTCCCTTCACCAAATTAGGGAAATTCTGTATTATCATTTTCTCCGATATACCTTCTGCCCCTTTCTCTCCTTCTTCTTCTGGGGTCCCAATTATTCTAATATTGTTTCATCTTATGATATCACTTATCTCTCAAATTCTCCCATCATGGTCCAGTAGATGATTGTCTCTTTTCCTTAGCTTCTTTATTCTCTGTCATTTGGTCTTCTATATCACTAATTCTCTCTTCTGCCTCATTTATCCTAGCAGTAAGAATATTGTTTCATCTTATGATATCACTTATCTCTTTTTTGATTTCAACTTGGTTAGATTTTAGTTCTTTTATTTCTCCAGAAAGGGTTTTTATTTCTTTAGAGAGGGATTCTCTATTATCGTCCATGCTTTTTTTGAGCCCAGCCAGTACCTTGATAATCATCATTCTGAACTCTAGTTCTGTCATATTGCTAATGTACACATTGATTAAGTCCCTCACCATTGTTACCTCTTGTTCTTTTTTTTTTGTGGTAATTTTTTCCTCCTTGTCATTTTATGCAGATAAGAATAAATGGATGAGGATCAAAATACTAAAGGGTAGCAATGACCTCAGAAAAATATACACTAACCAAATCAAAAGAGATCCAAAACTGTGGGGAAAAGAAAGAGGGGGAAAAAAAGGAAGAAAAAAATCTGTCTATCTATCTATCTATCTATCTATCTATCTATCTATCTATCTATCTATCTATCTATATCTCTATCTATCTATATCTATTTCTTTATCGGTCTCTGTCTCTATCTCTATCTATTTCCATCTCTATCTCTATCTCTTTCTCTTATCTCTATATCTATATCTATTAGACTGGTGAATTGAACAGGTCCTATATGTACACAAAAAATAAGGTTAAATACAATGAAGGGATAAAATATGAGTGTAACAATGAAAATTTAAAAAGATTTTTTAAAAAGTTATTGATAAGAGGGCGCCTGGGTGGCTCAGCGGGTTAAAGCCTCTGCCTTCGGCTCAGGTCATGATCTCAGGGTCCTGGGATCGAGGCCCACATCGGGCTCCCTGCTCAGCGGGGAGCCTGCTTCCTCCTCTCTCTGCCTGCTTCTCTTCCTACTTGTAATCTCTCTCTCTGTACCAAATAAATAAATAAAATCTTTAAAAAAAAAAGTTATTGATAAGATAAAATAGTTAGAAATGTTAAAATAGGAAAGAGGAAAAATTTAAAAGTAAAGAGTAAGAAAAAAATAAAATTCAAAGAATTTAACTTTGAAAGACTAAAGGATCATGGAGGAAAAGCCATGAATTCTATGCGTTGCTTTCACCTAGCTCTGGAATTCTGCAATTCTCTGATCAGTGATCTTGTTCTTGGCTGGATGTTCTCTCTGATCTTCTGGGGGAGGGGCCTGTTGCTGTGATTCTCAAGTGTCTTTGCCCGAGACAGACTTGCGCAGCCCTTACCAGGGGCCGGACTAAGCAATCCGCTCTGGTTTGCTCTCAGAGCTTTTGTTCCCTGAATGTTTTTGGTACAGCTTTGGAGGATGGAAATGAAAATGGTGTTCTCCCAGTTTCCTGCTGTGAGCTCTCACTCCTCAGCGAGCCATCTGAGAGAAGTAGTGAATCCCTCCTGTCTCCCTGGTCTCTGGCTGCACTCCAAGCTCACCCAGTCTGTGACTGAGCATTTCTATCTCTTGTGAACGGCCCTGTTTAGAATCTCCAAACCCAGCAGATTCCTGCAGCATGCTCCCGTACCACTCTTCCCAGAGGAGAAAGGAGGGTTCTCTCCAGATCTGCCACTTGTGGGGTCCCTATGCTTTGGATCACGGTTGAAGGTAACACCAAGCTGAGAGATCCCTCCTCAGCTCAGCTCTGTTTCTCCAGTCGCCTTCCCCTCTCTGATACGTGGGAGCTCTGTCGCTCTCAGATACCCCTGGTCTTTTTATGTCCCCATGGGTCATGAGACCACACTGTCCCTGTGCGGGCTTCAACTCCCCGCACCCCTGCCCTGGCTTATCCTCTGGGGCGGTGTCCCTCAGTGGAGCAGACTTCTAAAAGTTCTGATTTTGTGCTCTGTTGCTCTCTCACTTGCCAGCAGCCAGCCCCTCCCCCTGGGGTCTATCTTCCCATTGCTTCAGGTTCACTTCTCTTCACGTCCTACCTTCTGGAAAGTGGTTGATCTTCTGTTCCTAGAATTGCTGCTCTTCTTCACTTCAATCTCCTCTTCAATTTGTAGCTGTACAGACTGGTTTGATAACTATCTTGGTGAACTCCTGGAACCTGATGTTAATTGGTCTCCTACTCCTCCGCCATCTTGCTCCTCCTTCTGATCTTAACTTTTGTAACAGTTTGTTCCTCTTCATCTTTTGGAAAGTCCTATAATTTAATGAAAATAAATGAACTTTGGAGTTAGACATCCCTGGGTTGTTGACAAAATTCCCCAAACAAGTTGCTTTATCTCCTCTCATACTTTTTTTTGTTTTGAAGATTGTATTTATTTATTTGGCACAGAGAAAGAGACAGCAAAAGAGGGAACACAAGGAGGGGGAGCAGGAGATGGAGAAGCAGGCTTCCCACTGAGCAGATGCAGGGCTCAATCTCAGGACCCTGGGGTCATGACCTGAGCTGAAGGCAGACATTTAATGACTGAGCCACCCAGGCGGCCCTCCTCTCTTACTCTTCTGAAACAAATATAATATAAAAGTATACTTTGGCAATAATGAGATTATCTATGTAAAACAATGCCCATCCAGGTTAGGCACTGAGGTGGGTTATAGGAACCAGCTTAGCTGGGCTCTTTCCCTGGATTCATCCATCTCACCTCAAGCATACGGAGTTGCCACTAAGTCTTTTATTAATCCTTACTGTAGCATGGTAGCCTCAAAAATCTAAAAAATTATCTATCTTTCCAATTGGGAAGTCATGCATGAACTCTTGAACATAAATGTTAAGTGCCAACATTTAGTAAATAATAGTTGTTCTAATTTTTAGTTTTATTTCACCATAGGAAATTTGTAATATTTGTATCATAATAATGAATGAATATGTTTAGCTTCTTTATTCATTTACCAATTTTAAACAGAGATTTAAAGGATACTGCTTATGGTTATTTTTTTATCCCCTACTTGCCACAAAACTGCTTCATGATACTGAATTCAAATCTGTAACTTACTAGTAAGATGTGAAAAGCTTATTTAATGAGGTGCTAAATATTGGCCTAATTCAAAAACTGCTGCTAGTCACTGTTAACATTAGAGATCTACAGTATCTTAATATGTTACATATAATTAGTACTAATCTTCAATCATTTGGCATTTAAAGACATTAAAAGCTACTGAAACTATCTAGCTATGAAACAGCTGGTAATTGATAGTATCTACCTCTAGCCTTAGAAAATTGTAATCTCAGCTGGAAGTCTCCAGATGGGGTTACTAAAAGAAAAAAAAGAGTTCCTTTTACTCTCAGTATAGACTGTACTTCAAATCAAGCACAAAGAAAGAACATGGAATGCTAAGAATTAAAAAGTAAATGTGCCCATCCCTTTGTTATCCTGATATTTTCATTAAATTGGCTGTGGAAAAAAAAAGTGAATAGTACTACATCTGGAGCAGTAATAAATTAATTAATCTCTGTAGTTTTCCTAGACAAATGCTAGGTTTTTCAATTCCATAAGTGGTCATTCAACTCCATGATATCCTTTCATAACAACAAATAACACTCAGGTGTATATTTATAGATTTAGAGAAACTAGAAAATGTCCTTGCAAATACAGATGCAATCAATGAAACTCGAAGATTAATTATCAAGATGCCACACTGCCAGCAAGTCAGATTTTATATTCCCTAGAACAATCCTTTCACTGAGCTATAATATGTAGGTGACATCTAAATAGAGAAAGCCCATATTTCTCTACCATAAAGCAGATAACAATCAATATATTTAGTAAGTTTGATGAAGTAAAAGTTGGTAATCCTTTAATTTTTATTTCTAGGTAAGATTAGCTTTGGAAGCCTGAGGAGAATGTGAGACTATGAGGACAAAACCAAATCCATCATTCACTTGGGTCATTAAGACCTTGAGTGCAGTCAGCAATTTCTAAATGATTCAGATCATTATTTTATGGTAATCTCAAACACTTTTAACTGAAGATTAATTATGAAACAAAGAAACTATTCTTGGTTTCTGTGTATTGGTGTCCCAGGAAATACATAAAAATACTTAGCAAATGGGGAAAGAGGAAAAGAAAAAAGAGAAACACAATAAGATGTTTCAAGATTTCTTTTTACTCACATGCATAAAAAGCAGAGTAAAGAAAAACTGAAGTCCTTTAAAGAATGGGACTGTCCTGTTCCTTTTGCCCCTTGCCCCAGTTTTTCTTAAACCCATCATCTGAGAGGCCTGGAGTTAAAAGGAGTTGGTTATCTTAGTAGATAAAGGATGCTGCTGGAGAAAAACTTAAATAAAGATTTAGAGATGGTCAAAATTATGTGCAATGGCAAAGGGACACTTGGACAGGATAAAGTCCTGTAAAAAATGTCAATAAATTTAGTGACAAAAAAAACCCCCCAAAAACCAAGAAGAGATTAAAGATTAGTTGTTTAAATAAAGCTCTAAGATTTCCTTTTCAGGAGAAAATTTTTATATTCATTATTATAAAACTTTTCATTTAACAAATAGACTTTTTTGTAACATGTCTTTGGAAACATTTTATATGAGAATGGCAAAATTCAAATAATAAACACATGCTAACTATTTTGCCAAAGTTTCCATAACATAACAATATATTTGTTGCTGTACTATATTGTCTGTCCCTTCAAAGATTGCCAGGGTGAATTAATCAGTTACCTAATAAATATTTGAAAATTATTAAATTTTCATCTGAAACTGTGCAGACAACAACTCCTCAGTTACCAGTAATGCACAGATTCTGAGAAGACAGCTAAAAACCAGAAGAAGGAGAAAATGGACTACATAAACAACAAAGTAGATGATACACCCTCTAAGTATTTTATTCTGAAGAGAGATTTCCAGAATCTTAGACACTTTTACATTATACAGAGTTCAAATATACATGATTGTCTGGTTCCTCACTTTATAGAAAACAGGAGGTAACAAAATTTAAATTTGAAGGGGAGATTTTCATTTCAAACCTCCTAGCCCCTTGACCCAGCAATACCGTATCTAAGAATTCATTATGTAGATGTACTTCTATCTCTTTGTGATTGGGTAAGTGTAAAGCTATTTCCCATTTCTCTTCCCATCCATTTTTCGAGCAGCAAAAAATTGTAAATAAATAAATTTCCATCCTGACGTTAAAAAAGGATGGTTTATCCATACAATTGGTATGCACCTGTTTAAAAAAAATGATTGCATTCTATTACACTGACATGGAAGGATTGAAAAAGATACCTTATTAAGTGAAAAGGACAAGGTATATCATGATCCCATTTGCATAAAAGTGTAACTTTTAATGTTTGGAATTCATAAACATTTCCAAAAATTTAAACAATAAATTTTAAAATTGATTACAGCTGAAAAATGAGAGGGGTGAGAAGGGGTCGTATGCCAAATCATAACCATTTTACAGAAGAAGACACTGAAGTGGGGAGAGGTTAAATAACTCAAAACCTACTTTTTGAATTTTGTATTCAAACTCAGAAAGCCTGGCTCCAGTGTAGATGCATTTAATCATTTCACGAATGTTGTTTTTCATGAAAATAAAAGCAAGCCTGAATGACAGCTATTAAAATGCCAATTTGGTGGCTGTTGCTTTTTATCCATCCAGTCACTTATTTTTTTCAAGCTTCATTTTAAAGCAAACAAACAAACAAACAAACAAACAAACAAATTTTTTAAAAGACAAAAGAAAATTATTTTCTTTCAGGTGTTCATCTGTTCATCTCTAAGGCAATTGTGTGTATGTGTGTGTGTGTTTTAGAAAATATTCCAAGGTTATCTAGTCTTTCACAGAATAACTTTGCCCTCTAGAATTCCCAGGCACACAGTGTCTCTCAACTTCTGCTGGTGGAAAATGTAGTGATCTATGAGTAAAAGCAGGTTTAGAGGCCATTCACCAGAGCTCTGCAATCAGCACTAACTACTATAGGCATCAGAGTGAAATTCACATATTGATTTTAATTTATAAATCCCCTTTTGGTGGCCTTCCCTGTTGCCTTATAGATTACCTCTGCACCTGTAAATCATCCCACAGCTGGGATTGGGTTGTACCACTCATAAACCTGATTCTTTGATTTAAATGTTAGGGGACTGGAGGCAGATATTTTCATTAATCTTTTATGTATTTTTTTTTTGCCTGCACATTTTTCTTCAGTATAGTATGAAGATAATTATATAATTTTAACCCTCCTTGATTTATAATTTAAGGTATTTGGCTTATAGATAGTACAATGTAAGAAAGGTTAGCCCTGGGCAAATTCACAAAATAGGTATTTTTAGAAATCTCAACTTCCTTATCTGACTTTTTTTTTCACCTTCTAAGACTCCTCTCCCATTCCCTCAGGCACCTACTACTTTGACTATTTTCTTCTGTTAACATTTTTATATCCACTTACATTGCTATAAATTGCATGCCACTATTACTAGTTTTTAAATGTCACTTCCACCCTAATGTTTAAACATTGAAAAGGATCAGCCCCTTTAAGAGAAGCCTTAAGGTTACCTTGGGTTGAAGTTTCTTCATGTGAGATAGTCAATCTTTGGAGTATCCATCAAGCTCATAATAATACCTTTAACTTTCTTCCTTACTAATAGAGCTATGGCAGCCTTGCCTCTGGTTACAGCTAATTGGATGAGGCATGGCCATTTTTCACAGGCTGGCCCAATCAAACCCTCCTACCTAAAATGTTTGATTTAGAAATAAGAGTTTCTAATTGAGATTTGAGTAATGATGTAAAATCTCTAGAGTTGTGGCACTTAATTCAACTGTCTATGGACAGAGTATAAGAGGAATCAGGACTGCAAAAGCAAAGAATGAAGATTTTAAGTGAGAATAAGAAGCCAGAGATGGAGAAACACGGAGCATTCATGAGTCTCTGCTCTTGAAATCAGTGATAATTTAATTGTCTTGTGAAAATTAGCCCATTTCAATTAAGTTGGATCAAATTGGTTTTTGTTACATACAAACTAAATACTCTAACGGGTACATGATGAGACCTGCCATCCCCTTTCTTTTCAGAATAAGATTACTTAATATTCCCTGAGGAAATAAATTTATTTAATCTAAAATCTATGGGCTCAAAAATATTATCTCCACTTCTAGCTCCAGAGTTTAGCTATTGATCTAAGTTAACCAGAAAGTCACATTTTCAGCAAGTGTGATTGGCATGGGAATGGGTGTATGGTATGTTGAGACCTAGCTGAATGAAGGAAACCTTTTTTGGAATCCTTCAGAGATCTTCACTTTCCTTTTGGAATTTGGACCTGCAAGTTTGTAATCTAGAATAACATGAACTCCTTTGGTATCAAGAAGAACTGGTTCATATGGGGATGGAGTCAACCTAAATAGATGAAGAAACCTATAAAAAGAAAGAAAAGAACAAGGTTCTAGTGGCATCACTTGAGCCAAGGGTTTAAACACTATCTTATGGTTATATACACTCTACCTTACAACCAAAAGACTCCTGACTCATATAGAGCACCCCCCCGCCAAATACCACTGTGCCAATGTTGCCTTCTTTATCTACCTCATATCTTATTAACTGAAATAAATTATCTCAATCTAAATTTCACTGTAGTCTCCAATTTTTATCCCAATTTCTAGAGTTAAGGTAGGGCTCCTCATCGGCTTGAGTATTGCCTAGTTCAATATTAGTGAACATAGAAATAAAACAATTAGGGATGCCTGGATGGCTTACTTGGTTAAACATCTGTCTTTGGCTCAGGTCATGTTCCCAGAGTCATGGGATGGAGCCCCGCATTGAGCTCCCTGCTCAGTGCAGAGCCTGCATCTCCTTCTCCCTCAGCCCTCCCTGCCCCTCACTGCTGCTCACTCTTCTCTCTCTCACATTCTCTGTCTCTGTCTCTCTCTCTCTCTCAAATAAATAAATAAATTCTTTAAAAAATAAATAAAGGGATTAGAAGAGAATATTATGAAAAATTATATGCCAACAAATTGGACAACCTAGAAGAAATGGATAAATTGCTAGAAACATAACCTCCCAAAATTGAATCAGGAAGGAAGAGAATATTTGAACAGAACAATTACCAGCAATGAAATTGAATCAATAATCAAAAACTCCAAACAAAACTCTAGAACCAGATGACTTCACAGGTGAATTCTACCAAACATTTAAAGCTGAATTAATGCCTATTCTTCTCAAACTATTCCAAAAGATAGAAAAGGAAGGAAAACTTCCAAATTCACTCTATGAATACAGTATTACCCTGATGCCAAAACTAAATAAAGACACCCCCCCAAAAAGAACTACAGGCCAATATCCCTGATGAACAAAGATGCAAAAATCCTCAACAAAATATTAACAAACCAAATACAACAAAACATTAAAAAATCATTCACCACAATCAAGTGGGATTTATTCCTGGGATGTAAGGGTTGTTCAATATTCACAAATCAATCAATGTGAAATATCACATCAATAAAAGAATGGATAATAACCATATGATCATTTCAATAAATGCACAAGTATTTGACAACATCCATTCATGATAGAAACCTGCAAAATAGGTCTAGAGGAAACACAGCTCAATATAATAAAGGCCTTATGTGAGAAAACCAGAGCTAACATCCTACTTAATGGGGAAAAACTGAGAGTTTTTTGTCTAAGGTCAGGAACAAGATAAGAATGTCCACTATCACTTTTATTCAACATACTACTGGAAGTCCTAGCCTCAGCAATTAGACAACAAAAAGAGATAGAAGGCATCCAAATTGGTACAGAACAAGTAAAACTCTCACTATTTATAGCAGATGACATGATACTATATGTAGAAAACTCTAATGACAACCCCCCCAAAAAAAAGAAAGAAAAAGAAAAGAAACCCAAAACAAAAACAAACAAAAAGCAGAACTGATAAATGAACTCAGTGAATTCACAGGATACAAAGTGAATGTATAAAAATATATTGCATTCCTATGCATTAATAATGAAGCAGCAGAAAGTGAAATAAGAAAAGAATCTCATTTAAAATTGCACCAAAAATAATAAAATATCTAGGAATAAATTTAGCAAAAGATGTGAAAGACCTGTACTCTGAAAATCATAAAACATTGATGAAAGAATCTGAAGATGACTCAAAGAAGTGGAAGGAAATTCCATGCTCATGTATTGGAATAACAAATATTATTAAAATGTCTATATTACCTAAAGCAATATACACATTTAATGTAGTCCCTATCAAAATACCAACATTTTTCACAGAACTTGAATAAACAATTCTAAAATTTATGTGGAACCACAAAGGACCCCAAATAGTCCAAACAGTCTTGAAAAAAGAAACACAAAGCTGGAGGTATCACAATTCCAGATTTTAAGTTATACTACGAAACTGTAGTAATCAAGATAGTGTGGTACTGTCACAAAAATAGACAATGGATCAATAGAACAGGATAGAAAGCCCAGAGACAAATCCATGGTTATATGGCCAGTTAATCTTTGATAAAAGAAACAAGAATATGAAATGAGAAAAAGGCAGTCTCTTCATCAGACTGTGCTGGGAAAACTAGAGGGCTACATACAAAAGAAGGAAACTGGGCTTTTTTTACCCCATAGACAAACATGAACTCAAAATGGATTAAAGACTTAAATGTGAAACCTGAAACCATAAGAATCCTAGAAAACATAAGCAGTAATTGCTCTGATATAGGCTGTGGGAATATTTTTCTAGATATGTCTCCTGAGGCAAAGGAAATAAAAGCAAGCAAGCAAGCCCACAAACAAACAAACAGACAAATAAACAAAAAAACTCTTGAAACTACATCAAAATAAAAAGCTCCTGCACAGTGAAGGAAAGAGTCAACTAAACTAAAAGGCAACCTACTAAATGGGAGAAAGTATTTGCAAGCGACATATCCAATAAATGGTTAGTATCCAAAATACATAAAAAAGCTGACTCAACAAATAATCCAATTAAAATAATCCCCAAAGCAGGCTCAGTCAGTTAAGCATCCAACTCTTGATTTCTGCTCAGCTCATGATCTCAGGGTCATTGGGCTCCTAGCTCAGCAGGGGGTCTGCTTGAGGATTTTCTCTTTCTCTCTGCCCCTCCCCCTGCTCATACTCTCTCTTCCTCTCTCTCTCTCTCTCTCAAATAAATAAATAAATCTTTAGAAAAAATATTCCCCAAAACAAATAATCCAATTAAAAAGTGGGCAGAAGACATGAACAGACATTTCTCCAAAGAAAACATCCAAATGGCCAGCAGACACATGAAAAGATGCTCAACATCACTCATCATCAGGGAAATGGAAATCAAAACTACATTGAGATATCACCTCATACCTGCCAGATTGGCTAAAATAAAAAAACACAACTGTTGGTGAGGATGTGGACAAAAAACCTTCATGTGCTATTGGTGGGAATGCAAACTGGTGGAGTCACTGTGGAAAACAGTATGGGGTTTACTCAAAAAGGTAAAAATATAACTACCCTGTAACCCAGTAATTGCAGTATTATCCAAATATACAAAAACACTAATTTGAAACAATATATTAAGTCGTATGTTTAATGCAGCATCATTTACAATAGCCAAATTATGGAAGCAACCCAAGCGCCATTAGATAGATGAATGTATAAAGAAGAGGTGGTATATATAATATTATTCAACCATAAAAATGAACAAAATCTTGCCATTTGTGACAAGACGGATGGAGTTAGATAGTAAAATGCTAGGTGAAATAAGTCAGTTGGAGAAAGATAAATATCATGTGATTTCACTTATATGTGGAATTTAAGAAACAAAACAGGGCACCTGGGTGGCTCAGTGGGTTAAAGCCGCTGCCTTCGGCTCAGGTCATGATCCCAGGGTCCTGGGATC
Organism: Ailurus styani; assembly: GCA_002007465.1. NCBI lineage: Eukaryota > Metazoa > Chordata > Mammalia > Carnivora > Ailuridae > Ailurus > Ailurus styani. Next base: position 47,303 of record LNAC01001853.1, read on the forward strand.
GAGGCCCACATCGGGCTCTCTGCTCAGCGGGGAGCCTGCTTCCTCCTCTCTCCTCTCTCTCTGCCTGCCTCTCTGCCTACTTGTAATCTCTCTCTCTGTGTCAAATGAATAAATAAAAAAATCTTTAAAAAAAAAAAAAAAGAAACAAAACAAATGAAAAAAGTTAAAAAAGAGAGAGAGAGAGAGAAGCAAAACCAAGAAAAATCTCTTAACTATATAGAACAAACTGATGATTACCAGAGGAGAGGTGATGGGGAGTAAAGAGCACACCTATTATAATGAACCCTGAGTAATGTACAGAAATGTTGAATCACTATATTGTATACCTGAAATTAATATAACACTCTATGCTAATTATACTGGAATTAAAATCTTAAAAAAATTTAAAAAATTAGTGAAGACTCAGAATATTTGGGGCAGTATAACAAAGTACTGGCCCAAAGAAATGGGCAATATAAAATGTAGTTTCAGAATATAGGCAAGAGATTTTCTGGCCCTAGCCTGTTTTAATTGTGATGAAATTTATCAGAGAAAATAAGGATGGATAAAGTCAAGAAAACTTTTTAAACCCTCAATCAATAGCATAGTTCTTTGAATCATTGAGACTACTCCTACTTATTTGTTAAAATTTAGATAAAGCTAAATTTTGTTGTCATGATGTATATTTTCAAGATATTTGTTGCTTTAAAACTTGAGTGTAAATTTAGAGTGTACTGAAGAGTCCACAATGGTTTAGTTAGTTATTCATGAAGTAACAGTTTATATTCCCAAGTTTTTAAAACTCTCCTAGATACAAAATAGTAAAATCTGATCACTGAAAGGTAGACAAGAATTCATTTAGCAACAGAGCTCTGCTTGTACTGCATTTTGGTTACACTATTACACTCATATTAGAGCACTGCTTGAGGAGTGTTTAGTGTTTTAGCTATTTTTTCTAGTACAAATTTTCATTATCTTATGTGGCAAAAACTATAGTTTAATTATTTTGATCCTAGTGACTAGCATACAGTAGGTGCTATAACTGTTGAGTGAGTGAATGTCAAAATATTATTTATGGAGTACCTTCCCAGTTACGAAGAACAGCACGCTAGTTATTTGGTCTATGCTAATATTAGTGCCACTAACAGTCTGAAATTTTCAAACAAACCTTTCATATGTTAAGGAAAAAGTTGAATTGGTCTTACTTTTAATGAAATATAGCAAAGAGAATTTAAAAGAATTTTCCTATTATTAGCAAGTAAATGGAATGGGACTGGTACTTAATTTTAGTTTAAAAACTAATGTTTTTTCTTCTGAATTAAATAGGAACATATATTCACTGTGTAAACTTTAGCAAATAGAGAAACTGTAAGGAATGTAATTAAAATAATCCCTATGTAACCATTCCAACAATAATTGTTGATATTTGTTGTTATTTAAAACATTTTCACACACACACACACACACACACACACACACACACACACACACACAGATATGTGCACACACATATGCCCATATGTAATAAGGTGCTCATTGATGAAACTGAAGACCCCATACCCTCAGGAAATATTTTAGTCAGATTTGTTTTACTATTCTCTCTTAGAATCCTGGTAGCTAAATACATTTACTACCAAGCATGTAGGGAAATACTTAATACCGAAGCAGAATTACTGTTGTATTAATTCCCAAGATGAAAGAGGCTCCACAACTTCACCTCAAATTCAGTCTTCCTCATTGAATAGTAGAGGTAGGGTTTGGAGGGGAGGTTAATATTTGAGGTAGGTGGCCAAGTTGCCTGACCTGCCCCAGAAAGGGTGGAATCCCCAGAACTACCTTTTACAATGATAGAAGTAATTGTAAAATCTCTGACCTCTAGTTAGCTTAGTTTCAATTCTGGTCTCACTAAACTGGATGTTAGTAACAGGGTGGGGTTCTGTAGGCACTGAATTTAGAAGATAGATAGTTAATAATTTAGGGGGTCCAGTATCTGACTACAGAGCGCATCAAAGTACCTGTTCTCCTGACAGTTGGCAAGAGATGAGGTAGTAGTAAACTGAGTCATGGGCCAAAGTGAACAAATACTGGATTTTTTCAGTGTATTTGAAGATATGAAGCTCCTAAGGTGTGTATGTGTGTGGGGGGAGGTACTTCTGTTAAATTCTGTAAATTTAATATTAAAATTAATGTGACTTTGGTTTGATCTCAAATTTTAAAGCTTTTTATAGTCTTTTAACATTCTGTCTGAAATATGTGTTGAAAATGATTTTTCCAGTTTTTCTATATTCTGCCTTATGGAATTTTACACCAGTTTTTGTTTATTTGATATTAGTCATATCACTCACAATTTTCTCTTATGGTTTATTATTTTGCTTTTATGCACTGAAAGAAATTTCCATATCAAGTTTTTTCTTTCTTTTGTTTCCTTTTAAGTTTCTCTTTTATTTTATTATTGAGTTACTTACATAAATGTGATGTGATATGTTATTTTATTTATCCATAAATATAATGAAAGAAAGTATTTCATTTTCTACCAAACCTTGAAAGATCTATCCACTTCTGGTTTGTGACCAATAGAGTAAAATTTGAAAAAAAGAAATTAAGTATGTAAATTTTCCTAAAACCTTTAAACAGTTTGCTGATAAATCTTGATTTCTTTAAGTTTTCTCTTTTAAATCTGAGGTGTACTTATATGTGTATATTCCAGGGTAAATTCATAACATATTATAAATTATTACCTCATTTATCAAGCAGATGAAAATCATTAGGACAGATATAAATGAGATCATGACATGTCTAATAAAATCACTGCTGAAGCTTAAAATGTAAGCTTAAAGAAAATAAGCATGTGTTGGATTTCTTGAAAAGAAGTCAAAATGCATTGACTACAGAGATAAATATCAAGAATTTTATTCAAGTTAAAAATTATATTCCTAACTATATAAAACAAAGTACTATATAATTATTCTTCAAAGTATAGAAGTATCCTTTCTAGATCATGGAAGAAGACAAACTCTAATTGGAAATAAATAACTTTATTAATAATTTTTGAAACAAAACACACCTAATTCTAACACATAATTAAATACCCATTCACCAAAAAGATAATGTAAATAACAATATGTAAAGAATGCTTTTGGAACGACAGTGATAACCAGGCATAAATTATTAGTAAAGTGATCATCTTATTAACTAACACTGCACAAATTAAAAAAGAAATGACCATTGGTTGGCTTAAAAGGATTTAAGTACATATCATCATCGTGAGTGAAAATATTAATACAAAGATTCTCTATTTAATACAAAGGGAATAGATATGATCAATTCTCAGAGTTTGTCTTCAAATACAGATGAGTCTACCTGAAATGCTTAGAGCTAACAGAAGTAATGTTTGCATTTGTAAATTATTTTCCTTTTATAATGTACTTCATTGCATACTACTTATAATGTGTATATTGTGATAAAAGTAATGTTAATATTATGGGAAATCTGATGGTTTTCATCCTTCTTTGGCACCTGACATTCATTAAATGTTTTATTATTTAATTTCCTATTACAACTCCCCAAGCTCTTTTCAATCTCTTTTCTCAAAAACCAAAATAACCCCTATTTACCTTCACTCTCTACATGATTGTACTTACAAAAATATTGATTCATCATGGCAAAATGCCTGAAAAATTCCTGAATTAATCTTATATCCATTTTAAATTTTCTTTCTTTTCATTCACCCTAAATGTATAAAAGTTTCACTCATGTATGTTTGCTATATTCCTTCTTACTCTCTTTTAGGAGAGCCTACCTTGGGGTGCCTGTGTAGCTCAGTGGGTTAAAGCCTCTGCCTTTGGCTCAGGTCATGATCTCAAGGTCCTGGGATGGAGGCCCGCATTGGGCTCCTTGCTCAGCAGGGAGCCTGCTTCCTCCTCTCTCTGTCTGCCTCTGCCTACTTGTGATCTCTCTCTCTGTGTCAAATAAATGAAAGCTTAAAAAAAA